>JABUQX010042528.1:17500-48384 GCA_015478945.1 Trachelipus rathkii | reverse complement strand
TTCGCCACTTTTTTCGCGATTATAAGCAACAGGTAAAGCGCTGTGATTAATCTACAAATCCTTAACAAGAGTGCGCAAATCTATCAAGATACGGAATAACATGTTGAACTAAGAATTGACACTATCTTCATCAAAGTGTCACTCGTTTCGAGTATACATCATTTGACCTATGTTGAAAATGCGTAGACTTAGGCAAAATTCTAAAGCAACCTAACATTACTTCCAACAAAAACTTAACCTAAAGGCTCAGGCGTTTCTACACATCTCGTCAGTTATTAGACAGTAATATCGCTTCAAAACTCATCATGTTCTTTAAAGCAAATCAGTGTTATTTCCACATTTTCATAGTAATATATAACATAACGTACTTACTACGAATAAAACTAGTTTTCATTAACCCAAGAGTATCTAGCAACACATTACCTTATCAGAGAGAACGCCGGGGAATGCGCCCCTTGAAAGGGTGTGAATCCTGCGAAGGGGGATGCAACCCGTAAGGGGTGTAGCGGGCTTTTACCCTGGCTGCGAACGGAGGGGTAAGGCCTGCAGCCCTTCGGCTGTAGGCCCAAAAGGCCCGCTTACCACCCCTATCGGTCGATTCGCCCGTTCGAGGATTCAGCACCCTTTCAAGGGGCGCCATCCCCCTGTGGGGGGGGGGGGGGGGGGGGGTGGGGGGGGGGTTTTCTCTCCGAAGGTAATGTGTTGCTTTAGAACATTGTTAATGAAAACTGTTTATCTTAGTTAAGTACGTTATGTTAAATATTACTATGACAATGTGGAAATAACACGGATTGTTAAAGAAATGATGAGTTTTTGTAAGAAATTACTGTGTTAACTGACGATATGTGTTAGAAACGTGAGCCTCGGTTAAGTTTTTGTTGAGTAATGTTAGGTTGCCTTAATTTTGCTAAAGTCTACGATTATTCATAGGTCAAATGATGTTATACTCGAAAACGAGTGACACTTTGATGAAGTAGTGTCAATTCTTAGTTCAAGATGTTGGTATATCTTTTGATAGATTGGTCACTTTGTTAAGGGATTTTGTTAGATAAATAAGGCTTTACGCTGTTGCTGATATGCGCGAAAAGTGGAACTATCGAGTATTGATGGCCTGTTAGCTCTTTTACTTATAAGTAGGGATTTTCAGGATGTTAGTGCTGATTATTCATACGCGAGGTTATGTTAGGTTTGCATTTGTACATTATATTCTTAGTTGCGGTTATGATATGTTTAGCTTTATTGATGCTAAAGGCTTTGTTGGTTAAGCATAATATTCGTAGGTCGAGTATATAAAGACATTAAGTTTTTTTTTTTTTTTTTATTTTTTTTTTTTTTTTTTTGCTTTTTTTTTATTTTTTTTTTTTAATTATTTTTTTTTTATTTTTTTTATTCTATTTTTTTATAATGTTACTATTTTTATTGATATGTTTATTCCAAAATGATAGCTCGTAAATATGGACTTGAATCAATAGTTCATTAGATCACGGGCGGGTGGGATGGGTAGGGAACTGCAGGAATGGTGGTTTGATTTACTCCATTTTACTGAATTTACTGGCTTTAAAATCAGTAAACTATTGCGGTTTACTGTGATATTTTATTCAAGAACTTATTTTTATGTTATGTTAGGAATAAATTTTGTTATTTTTTTGGTATGTTTGGTTAAAACTTGTTATGTTGCAATTATTCGCTGGGTATTATGATATTTAGAGAGGTTATGATGAATTTTTTTGTTAAATATTACGAATTGACTGTAAAACATTTGTTAGGTAGCTTTATATTCTTTGTCTAGTATGATGTTAGCAGTTTATGCGTTAACTTTGTTAATATTACGAATGTTAATGTATTCACATTGATTATGTAGAGATATGGCTTGAAAAAGGGTGAATAGTTACGTTTTGTAGGCGCTGTGTTTAGGTAGGTTTCTTTAGCTGGGGCTGTTAAGTGCGGAAGTTTGTTATGTTAGTAGTTTATTAGTACGTATGTGTGTTAGGTTTGTGTGTTGTACATTATATTACTTAGTTCAGGTTATGTATGTTAGCTTATTAATGAAAAAACGTGATTTTTTACGTAGCTATATATTCGATGGTTAGTTGTAAGAACTTATTTTTGTGTTATGTTTGTTATAAACTTTTGTATGTTTGGCAGTTATTCGTTGTCTGTATGATAATTAAAAGCAAGGTCATGATAAATTCTTGTTAAATATTACTGTGTCAATGTTAAATTAACGTTAATATGTTAGAGATATGCTTATAAAAAGTATGAATAGGTTACGTTTTGTATGCAATGTTAGTTACTTACTGTTGTTTAAGTGATGTAACTTTGTTATGTTAACAGTTTATTCGTGGCTTAAGTTGTGTAGATCGTCGTTGTAGCATTATTGTTCTTAGTTAATTATGATGCTATGTTAGCTTTATTAATGTGAAAACTTGTTACGTTAGCAAATATTCGATGGTTAGTATATAAGAAACTCATTTTGTGCTATGTTTATAAGAAATGATACTCGAAAATGCGACGTAAATCATAGTGTTTAATGTAAAATTAACATTAATATGGTAGAGATATGCTGGAAAAAAATGTGAATAGGTTACGTTTGTACGCTGTGGGCTAGTACCTTTGTAATGTTAGCAGAAAATCAATTTATTCGGGCTTAAGGTGTGTTAGGTTTTGTCATTGTACATTATATTCTTAGTTATATATGATGGCGCTATGTTAGCTTATTAAATGTGAAACTTGTTATGTAGCCTGTCTTATTGCGATGATTGGTATATAAAGATATTTATTTTTTGTAGCTATGTTTATTGTTGTTAGTTGTTGTTTGTTAGTTATTTGATCTGTCTATTCTTCTATCTTCCTTTGGTCTTCGTTACGTTGTTATTCTTTTTACTTTCTTCTGTTGTTGAAAAGAAAGAGTCTCATTACAATTAAGGGTTGTTTATACACTATTTTCTTCAGTAGGGGATAAGTTTTCGAGTGGCTGATACGAAGACATGCTACCTCGCATCTCTACGCTTGTTGTTGATATCTTGACGAGGTTCGTTATTCCCCACGATGTGTCATTTATATTTATCGTAACGAAAATGGCGACTGTTAGCATTTGCTTGTATGCCTGCCAGAGGGTAAATATAATAAGTATTGCCCATCACTTTATGCAATGTTAAAAGGAATAAAATCATTTTTCATGTTTAGAGTTGGTATTTTGAACGGGGCGGTGTGCTAATAAGAGATAAGCCTAAAAACTTTCTTTGTTCGTCTTTACTCGTTAGGTATTATTATGGTTAGGTAAGGTAATGATAAATTTTTGGTTAAAATATTACTATGTTTAATGTAAAATCACTTCCTCGTATGTTCGCTTTATTGACCAAGTTGTAATGATAGCTGTTTATTAGTCTGGTTGTTGTGTTGTAAAGTATGTTATGTTCATAGTTGAGTACATAGAGTAAAAACTTTACTTTGTTTGTCCTTACCCATTAGGTATTATGCTGGTAGGTAAGGTTATGCTAAAATTTTTGTTAAATATTACTGTGCTAATGTAAAATTAACATTGTCATGCTGATATGTTTGATAAAGTGTGAATGGATTACTGTTTTGCTGTGAGGCTTATGTTAGTTACTTTTACTGTTGATAAGAGGTATGGAACTTTGTTAAATGTTAACAGTTTATTCTTGCTTAAGATTTGTTAGGTTTTTTTTTGTATATAAATAAAAAAAAAAAAAAAACAAAAAAAAAAAAAAATATAAATTCTATTTTAGCAATGTTATGTTGGCTTATTAATGTGAAACTTTGTTACGTTATGGGCATACTTTTCGATGGTGCTGGCATGATAATTACAACAGGTGTATGGTACTTTTGTTAAGATATTACCATGTTAATGTAAAATTAACATTGTTATGTTAGAGACATGCTTGATCATGTGTGAATAAGTTACGTTTTTGGATGTTATGTTAGTTACTTTACTGTTGTTAAGTGTGAAACTTTGTTAACGTTGACCGTTTATTCCTGCTTAAGATGTGTTAGGTTCGTCGTTGGGGGTTATATTCATAGTTTAGGTGATGTTAAGTATGCTTTATTAATGTGATGTTACTGTGTCAGTGTAAGGTTAACGATAATATGTTAGAGATATGCTTGAAAAAAGTAAGAATAGGTTACGTTTTGCATGCAGTGTTAGTTACTTTAGTGGTGTTAAGTGTGGAACTTTGTTAATGTTAACAGTTTATTCGTGTTTAAGGTGTGATAGGTTTGTCTTTGTACATTATTTTCTTAGTTCATGTAACGGTATGTTAGCTTTATTGATGTGGAAACCTTATTATGTTAGAGTATATTCGTTGATCAGTATGATAATTAACCATTGTTGTGATAAATTTTAGTTAAATGTTACTGTGTTAGTGTAAGATTAACGTTAATATGTTAGAGATATGCTTGACAAAGTGTGAATAGGTTACGTATTTGTATGAAATGTTAGTTACTTTACTGGTGTTAAGTGTGGAATTTCAATGCTAACATTTATTCCTGCTTTAATGTGTTATGTGTCGTTGTGGAAATATTCATAGTTCAATGATGCATTAAGTAAGCTTTATTACTGTGAAAACTTTGTGAGATACATAGAAAGATGTGAATATAAAGAGCTTGATTTTATGTTATGTTTATTTCAAAATGATACTCGAATGTGACTTGAATGTAAAAAAAAAAAAAGCAATAGATCAATAGATCAATAGATCAAGCAGATGTGCAGGAGGGAGGTTGGATTAGGTGATTTGATTTTAGTGATTTACTGCTTTAGGGTATGAGTAAAACGTTAGGCAATTTTAGTAAAAATTTGACCTTAATCAATAGATCAATAGATCACAGATGTCAGGAGGGATGGTTGGATAGTGTTTGATTTAGTGATTTACTGCTTTAGGGTATGTAAACCATGACAATTGGGGGGCTGAGGGGGCTGCAGCCCCCCGAAATTATCGACAGTGCAATTTTTTCAGCTAGAAACACACACATTAAAAATATGTATTTATTTATATGATTTCTGTATATAGAACATACCTATATTTCTATATATATTACTATATTATATATATATATATATATATATATATATATAATATATAATAGTATATATATATAAAAGATAATATTTTGAAGGCTCTTATTCAGAAAAATCAAAAAACATAGACAACACTAGACAGGCTCAAAAAATAAGAAAAAATGTGAGGAAATAGAGAAAAGCTTGTACAATAATTGAAACTATTACTTTATGTGGCAGAAAGGTCTTGGCATTAAGGGGCTCAAGTGACTCTGGTACGTATGGAATTATCGAACATGTAAAACAGCTGAACATGACGGAAATTTTAGTAAGCCTCTTAGTTTTCGACTAAATGGAGGTGACTGCAGGATCTTGAAGACAACAGCTTACTTCTATCGTCGGCAAAAAATGCAAATGTATAGGGGGGGGGAGCCGAAGTCGGCGATGATGGCCAGAATGCGATCACGTCATATTTAGTCATACCCCCGGCTTTACAAATGAAATAGGTGGGAAGAAGTTAAATAAATTTTTTTTTCAGTTTGCTGTGATCCAACGGGTATTTCCCAAACAGAACAGTCTTCACTTTGTGTAAGGTACCGCCGATTGGTGGTGGATGGCGGTGATCTTCTTTAGCTTTAACGAAGGATTTTTTATGATTGTTCCCTGTTTATATATTCAAGGGAAGCATTGCAAAATGTAATTTTGGAGGACTCCAGCTATCTGCATTTACTCGATTTAAAGTAGGCCAAGGTATATGATGGAGCTCTTCCATGAGACGCGATTCTAGCGAGTGCTCTGTTTTCAGATGGTATGCCTGCTCATAATAACCACATTGGCAGTGTAGCACATTGTTTAATCTTGTCTGCCCACTTCATAAAATTCAGGCAATTCGGAACGATCTTGGATTTGCTCTGTAACATTTTTTTCGTATGCGGTCCGTATCGCCACAAAACTCAAATAACAAGAGGATCGCCAAAAGATTGCGAGACCAGATATGTGTGAACGGCACGAAGCGGTTTTCCTTTTTAAGGAGACTCTTGAGCAATACTTGCGTCATTGATAAGAAATAAAAAAGATGGCTGGTGAATTATCACAGAAGGCTACTTTGTTGTTTTCATCGTATTTGTTTTTAATCTTCGTTTTAGTTTTCTCTGTTACTTGTACAGTTACGGTGTCCTTTGGACTTGTCATGCATAAACCTTAGTGGGACTTTTCCTCTGCCGAAAAGGATAGACAAATGCCAGACATAGGGGCGGTTTAAACCATATCAACAAGCTAAAGAAAACCATTAATAAATAAATAACAATTCCAAGAACTACGAAGTTCCCGAAACATCGTTGTAATGTTGCTACATCAGATCCCAAATCATATTACCGCATCTCAGTTTTTATTCCGTTTATTGATGATCTGGATTCCTTCGTTGACTGATCGATTCCTCTCGCATGAAACCACTATCATTTCACTTCAGTATATTTTACCAGAAAGTGAAATGTACCTTATAAGCATATGACAAATAAGCATCGCTCTTTTATAAAGACGACCTTTCAGACCCTCACGAGGATACACTAAAAGGAGAGGACACTAAAAGAAGCACGTGGTGTCTCTGGCAGCTTAAATGGCTGTTAGAAATGAAAATCAAAGCTGCGATCGTGCTTTGCTAGTGTGAGCACAGTGACAAGAGAGGTTTTGCCTACATTGCAACTCTGCGCCTGAATTAATGCTAGGTATTGTCCTGTTATCCAACCGTAACAGTAGAAAGAACTTTTCGACATTAAGGCGTCTGAAACGTATTTACGGAATAGTGTTGGAGAGAATTGCATTACAGGTCATGCTTTAGCTGTCAATTCATCGAGATCTCAGCACAGAAGTCAGCATGAAAATATTTGAATCACCTCAGTCAAAAAGCAAGGAAACTGAATTGACCTTATAAAACGATGGTAAGTTATTATGAGAATAAAAAACAAATATATAATAAATAAATATATATTATATATAATATATATATATATATACATATATATATTATATATTTATCATATAAAATATATATATATATATATATATATATGTATAATATATATATATATATATTATAATATATTATATATATACTATATATATATTAATATATATATATATATATATATATATAATATATATATATATATATATATATTATGTTTATATTATTTATATATATATATATATATATATATATATATTATATATATATATATTATATATATTATATATATATATATATATATATATATATATACTATATATTATATATAATATATATATATATACTATATTATTATATATATATATATATTAATTTAACTTCATTGAAATGTAACACTAACGATTTTTGTCTGGCCCCCCGAAAAAAAATCCTGGCTACGGGCCCTGTAAAAACGTAAATTTGTAGTTTAAACAAATCCTTATTAGAACATTTTATTTATTTATTTATTTATTTATTTATTTATTTTATTCTTGATGGTTGCTGAAACCGTTATTTTCGAATCTAACTAGATCCAATAAGGATTTAGGAACATATTGTATCATTACCTAAATATTTAATAATCGCACCGCACCGGAGCCAGCTAAAACCGTGGCAGCTGTCACCCCTACTCCTCTGAGTCAGACTCGTTCTTCATTCTTTCCCTCCTTATTCTTCCTTTATTCATCTTCCTCCTTCTTTCTTCTTCCTTCGATCTCTGTTTTTGCACTCTTGTGCTCTTTTTTTTCAGTCGGGACCCCCCTAAGGGGGGTCCTAGACACCTACACAGACTTATAACCCTAATATTCGAACTCTCAAGACCCTCAATAACCCTTATAATAGGACACGGCACACATTGTTGTTATACGAATGTTATTACTCGGCAGCGCATGGCTGCCAGGCACCGGTGGCGGGTAACTAGAACTCCGACTCCTCCTTCCTGGCATTCTTCGTCGCTTCCTGCATTCCTCTTCTTCTTACCTTCCTCCATTTCGCTCCTGCCTTCTTCCCTTCTTTCCTCGCTTTCGCTCTCTCCTTCTCCTTGTTTTGCATTCCATGCATTTCTTCTTTCAAAACTGAGTACGCCCCTTGGGGGGTGTCTCTGGATCCGAAGGTCGAATCGCGACGGCAACTCGCGTCTCGACTCCCGACTCCGTCTCCGACTCCGACTGCCATCTATCCTGTCTCCAAGTTTCAGCCTTCTACTATCATTTTTAATTTTTACGGGGGCAGCGTCCCCCCTTACGGGGGGACGCAGAGGAACGTAATCTCGTCTCCGACGAGATTACGTGATCATATAGCTCACATCAAATTTCACTCCGATACGTTAGGCCTAACATGGTTTTCAGGACGAATTTTACCTTGGCGCTAAGGGCAGCACCCACTTAGGGGTGACCTACGGTCACCAAAACTCGGCGGTAATCAGTTTAACTCACACACAATGACGCACATACGGCAAATTTGAAAGCGATACCTCTATTCTTCTATATCGAAAAAAGTGGTGAGGGAATGTTCATAACTACACGATTAATGCCGAATGAAATTAATTGTAGCTTATTTTCTTCAGATTACATTTCAGTGCTAAATGACACGCAGAGCTAACGTAGAAAAGTCGATTAAAAGATGCGATTTAGGGGTAATCGATCACGATAAATCGATTGGAAGCATCAAATTGATCTATCGATGATTTAAAACCTTCTAGAACCAAAAAGGGCCCCTTTTGAGGGCTCGCCCCTTTTTGGGCTAAAATCCTTGAGTTCAGGCTCAGAACCTCGGAAGTCGGTCTTCCAGACCTTAAATTCGGTACTGGTACACCGACCTTGAAAACGGTCCTAGTTTGAGCGTTCAAAACGTCAAAATCTAGTAAAATGAGGGAAATTCCAGGGGTCAAGCTGCCGACCTGACTGGAATTTCGCCAAATACGCTCAAAAATGGTTTTCCGTGTCTTTGTCTTCGACGTCATGGGCTGCCACATGGAGATCGCCCAAAGAAATCCTCCGGAGTTGGGGGTTTTGACCTGAATTATGGGACAAAAGTTAAAAAAAGTAGCTAAAAAATGTTAAAAAGTGCCAAAAAAAAATGACAAATTTAGCGGATTAGGTTGTCAGATTTAACGTCAAATCAGGCTTCCGTTACTTTTCCGTGTCAAAACGTTACTTCCGTTACTTTTCCGTGCCAAAACGTTAAAAAAGTAGCAAAATTCCTAAAAAATGGTGAAAAATCAGTAAAAAAGTACCAAAAAAGCGTCAAAATTAGCGGATTAGGGTTATAATAATTTTAGACTTTATATTATTAAATGTATTTCGGGTCTCAAAGGATACAATTCCTATACTAACATTTTACCCATCCCGAACATCAGCATACATTTAATTAAAAAATTCATACCCCCTAATATTAAGATCATCAAATCTAATAAGCTAACTCTAAAACATTCATTAAATCCTAAAGATTCTCACTTAAACAAAAAATCAGGCATTTACACGATCCCTTGCTCAAATTGCAACAAACTTTACATAGGCGAAACTAATAACCTGGATGCAAGAATATATTAACATACACACGATTTAAACGTGACAATCCTTCTTCCTCTTTAACCATACATAGAAACGGTAACCACCATTTAATTAACATCGGATCCCATAAATAAGCTATATCCATTCAAAACACTAAACATAGAAAAATCATAGTCATTTTTAATCAAAAATTCATATAATTTCAACACAAAAATAGGAAACCCCCATATTGATAGCTCTACCAATTTTCATTTAAAACAGTTTGGTAAATTTAAAAACTATTTAAAACTAATTCAACCTGGAACATAGTCTGTTATTCTTTCATTTTACCAAGTTGCCAGACAAGAAGAAGAGGACATTAAGGAAAGAACCATATTCATTCCCATCTTTCATTTTTAAGTTTAGTTCCTGAAGATGCAGCTCGGACAAGAGTGTGAATGCTTGGATTCATTTTTAACTAAAGTTTTTGTGATTTAATTTCATATCTTTAATTTTATTCATAAATTGGTGCTATGCAATTTCGAAAAAAAAAAAAAAAAAAAAAAAAAAAAAAAGTTCGTGAAGAGAGTATCACGGGCTCTCGTGCAGGTAGGTTCGGCTTGCTTGGCTCTGTGGTAGCCTGAAGGGGGTTTTTTTCTGCCTGGAGGGAGGCCATATGCCCTTTGTTGGTGAGGTCCGCTCTCAGAAACAAAACAAAAAAAAAAGTTCCTGAAGATGCAGCTCGGACAAGAGTGCGAAAGCTTGGATTCATTTTTAACAAAGTTTTTGTGAATTTAAATTTGATACTTTAACTTTTAATTCATTGCCAATTTCTCTATGCAATTTTGAAAGAAATAATTTAATTCCTGCATAATCTAGTTCATTTTGTGTTGTCCCAGCGGGTATTCATTTTATCCTATAAAGTACTGCGGTCTGAAGTGCAGGGTTTAAATTTTTCAATATATAATTATATATATATATAATTACTTATATATATAGATATATATATATATAATTTAATTATATATATATATTATATAGTATATATATATTATAAATATATTATAGGTATATATATATATATTATATACGCTATATATATTATATATATATATTATTATTATTAATACTAATATATAGTATAATATAAATAGTATATATATATATAATATATATTATATATATATCATATATATGACTTATATACTCTTATAAGTATACTATATCGCTTATAGATTATGTATATATATATAGTATATTATATATATATATATATATATAGTATATATATTAATATACCTAAAAGGTGTGCATTCCACAACTTTTAAGTCCGGCACCCCATTCGAAATTCCGCAAATTAGGCGCGAGCACTACCAAAAAAATTTGCGTAATTGCGATTCCGATAATTTGAAAAAAGTTGAGGAATTGAATGAAGTTAACCAAAAATTTATATTCGTTCATCGTAACTTTCAAACACCAATGAAATTTAATTTCAGGAAAATTCATGAATATTCATTGAATGTTAGAAACTTCTTGTTCTTGAGTTGCCCGAAGAGGCTTATTTTCCCACTTTGAAAGAAATAAAGTCCAGTTTTTCTAGCCTTACGGCTGCATGCAGAGAGTACAGCGTCTGTTTTTTTTTTAATTCCTGAAATAAAAAATATAGAGGTATTAAAGTGAAAAAAAAAAAATATATTCATTCAATTCAGATTTAGATTTAAAAAAAAAAAAAAATTATGTAACAGACTTTTTCATATAGTATTGATGTAAATGATTGGTATGTAAAGCCAAATGAAAGATAATCCCCATAGACCGATGATGAGAGGATTATTGAGAAGATGGCCATAGTATTGGGGAGGATAAAATGGAACACATATGCACGTCAGGCTGCAGGCAGCAAGGAGCGAGGAGGACAGCAAAATGAGTAAAGTTGAAGTGGAAGGGCATAATATTTACTGATATCTGCAGTTACCTCTCTTATACCCTAAAATCTGCAACTCTACTGCTGCCTCTCTCTCTCCGTCGAGAACTTAGCATGTGTTCTGCTTTCCTCTGACTACGTTTACGTCTCATCTCTTCAGCATGCTCCTGCGATCTCTCTCATCGTCATTCAGATGGATAATTAATAAATATATAATGATATATAGTATTAATATAAAATGAAAAATGATCGTATTATATAAGGGATTGTGTGATGTGATTGAAGGAGTAAATGAGAATATAAATGAATGTATTAAGATGGTTTGATCATGGTGAAAGGATAGATGATAATCAGGTGATTAATCGGATCTAGAGAGGTGATTGTATTGGGAATCGACCGAATGGGAGACCAAAGAAAAAGTGGATTGAGTCAGCAACAGAGTATTTGAAATAAAGGAATGTAAATTTAGCAGAAGCTTGAAGAATGATGCACAATAAGAGGAGTAAATAGTGTAGTTTTTATAAGTGAACATGGTTGCTTGCCTAACTCAGGGTATGAACCCTGACATTATCTCGGTACCACAGTGGGGGTTCGTCTCGATACTTTGGATAAAACATACTCATCTCAATATGTTTCCATTTGCAAAGATTTGCGTGCACACAGTTTTGCGAGTGTAAGAACGTAAAGGAAAGCGTACATTTTCTCTCATAAACGTATGTCAACAAAATGTAATAAAATATGTTCTCTTCAAACACTCACACAAACCCGTACACACTCATACACATACACATTCTCACACACACACATGGAAACCCAAACAGAATAGGAATAATAATTCAAAACCTTAAACTCATCTCAAGAAGAAAAAGAAAATTAATTCTTCCGAAAGGATTTATTTATTTCTTTCTATTTTTTATTTTTTTATTTTTTATTTTAATTTTTCCGTTTTTTGTTTTTAATTAAAAAGGAAAGTAAGAAATTTATTCAGAAATTTTAAAGTTTTTTTTTTTCATTTTTTTCAAAAAAATTCAAAAATAAGAAAAAGTCAAAAAAATACATATTAAAATTGATTCATCTTTTTCATTTGCTTTTTTTATTCCTATTTTTATCATTTTTATTTTATTTTTTTTTATTTTTTCTTCTTTTATTCCGATGCCCGTCTAAACGTCGTCAACTTTAATTATAATTTTAATTTTTTTCTTTTTATTTTTTGAACCTGCTCAAGCAAAAATGATTATAACATTAATCAACTTGGGAACAACTCATTACCTTACCATATATATACAGAATATATATATATATATATATATATATATATATATATATATATATATATATATATATATATATATATATATATATATATATATTATTTATATATATATATATATATATATATATATATATATATACCTATATATATATATATATATATATATATATATATATATATATATATATATAAGATGTTAAAGAAAGAACATATAATAGGAAGGTAAAGAATTAACTGCCTTCTCCGGGATTGAACCACCGCCATGTTGCGACTGAGGGCAATATACCCGGTGCGTTACGACTGAGCTATCCTCCAACCCAAAAAGTTGGATTCAAGAACAGTTATAAAGCAACCAAGCTCCCTTCAAGGCGACATCACCAGGTGTCCAGCCTGTCCTATCCCTCGTTCTTTATATTGTAAATGTTAAATATTGCATAATAATCGCAATTATATTATATTATATATTAAATATTATATTATATTATATTATATTATCTTATATAATTGCGATTATTATGCAATATTTAACATCTACAATATAAAGAACGAGGCAAACTGAGCACCCTAATTAGTCTGCAGGAAGCTCGGCCCATAACTGTTCTCAACTTTGTTGAGACAATGACCTCCAGCCTCCGTCACTCGCCTGCGACAGTTCCAATCAGCGTTTTTGGTTAATTCTTTTACAACTCTATTGCATATGTTCTTTCTTCAACATCTTATATAATTGCGATTATTATGCAATATTTAACATCTACAATATTAAGAACGAGAGATAGGACAGGCTGGACACCTGGTGAGGTTGCCTTGAAGGGAGCTCGGTTGCTTTATAACTGTTCTTGAATCTAACTTTTTTGGTTTGGAGGATAGCTCAGTCGTAACGCACCGGGTATATTGTCCTCAGTCGCAACATGGCGGTGGTTCAATCCCGGAGAAGGCAGTTAATTCTTTACCTTCTCATTATATGTTCTTTCTTTAACATCTTATATAATTGCGATTATTATGCAATATTTAACATCTACAATAAAAAGAACGAGGGATAGGACAGGCTGGACACCTGGTGATGTCGCCTTGAAGGGAGCTCGGTTGCTTTATAACTGTTCTTGAATCCAACTTTTTGGGTTGGAGGATAAGCTCGAATCGTAACGCACCGGGTATATTGTCCTCAGTCACAACTTATGGCGGTGGTTTCAATCCCGGAGAGGCAGTTAATTCTTTACCTTCCTATTATATGTTCTTTCTTCAAACATCTTATATAATTGCGATTATTATGCAATATTTAACATCTACAATATAAAGAACCGAAGATAGGACAGGCTGGACACCTGGTGATGTCGCGTTGGGGAGCTCGATTGCTTTATAACTGTTCTTGAATCAACTTTTGGATTGGAGGATAGCTCAGTCGTAACGCACCGGGTATATTGTCCTCAGTCGCAACATGGTGGTGGTTCAATCCCGGAGAAGGCAGTTAATTCTTTACCTTCCTATTATATGTTCTTTCTTTAACATCTTATATAATTGCGATTATTATGCAATATTTAATATATATATATATATATATATATATATATATATATATATATATATATATATATATATATATATATATATATATATATATATATAACATAAGTCTTAATAAAAACTATATATATATATATATATATATATATATATATATATATGCATGGGCTCCTGAAATATATGAACATTAAGAAGGCTGGTGGCCCGGATGGCGTTCCTCCCCGAGTTTTGAGGGAGTGTGCTTCCGTGCTAAACCCGCCCCTCGTTCAACTGTGTTCTCTATGTCTCAATACTAACACTTTCCCTCAGTGTTGGAAACACGCACATGTCCAGCCTATTCCGAAAAAAGGAAGACGCTCTGATCCTTCTAACTATCGCCCTATAGCTCTCACTTGTATTCTATCTAAGATCTTTGAAACCCTTCTCAACTCTCACTTCTTAGATCATCTGGAATCTCATTCCCTTCTTTTCGATCGCTATTACGGCTTTCGGCGCTTGAGGTCTACTGGCGATATACTTTCCTATCTAACCTATTAATGGATTATATCCAAAGCATTTAACCGGGTATGGCACGCGTCACTGCTCTCCAAGCTTCCCTCCTTTGTGTTTCCTCCTTCTCTTTGATTAATTATGTCTAGTTATCTTTCAAATCGCTCAATTTCAGCTGTTGTTGACGGGGCGACTTCTTTTTTTTCTATCAATTGTAGTGTTCCTCAGGGTTCTGTCTTATCTCCTACTTTATTCCTACTTTTCATTAATGATCTTCTCACCTGGACATCTAACTCTATCCAATCATATTCCGATGACTCGACCCTTCATTATTCAACTCATTTCAATTCTGCTCCCTCTTTTACTTCTAGAATTGGCTCTCGTCTTAATCTTTCCGATTCTATTCTCACTGATCTGGATAGAATTTCCGAGTGGGGTCATCTCAACCAATTCAATTCTTTAAAAACCGAACTTCTACAAATCTCTCTCTAAAACACCTTCTAACTTTCCTATCTCTTTTGACGGTTCTTTTGTCTCTCCTGTTGACAATATAAACATCCTTTACCTTAATATAAACAAAAGAATGTCTTGGGAGCCTCACATCCCAATGGTTACTTCGGCAATCTCAAAGAAACTGGGAGTTCTGTTTATACTGCGAGACGTTTTTTCCTCTTCTCAGTTACTCCAGCTACACAAGGGTCTCATCTGCCCTTGTATGTAGTACTGCTCTCATATCTGGGGGGGGGGGCACTGATTTCACCCGGCTTTTAGACAGGGTCGAGTCAAAAGCCAAAAAGCCTATAAACTGTTCTGTATTTTCCAGTTCACTTGACCCTCTACCTTTGCGGCACGATGTTGGTGTCTTATCTCTTTTCTATACGTACCGCAGCGGCTAGTGCTCGAGGGAACTTATCACTCGCGTACCACCACCTTTACGACGCTCTCATAGCATAGGGGGTGCTGTGTCTGCGCACGAGGTTTGTGTTGATATTGGTAACACCAGGCTAGTTCGCTGTGGTGCTTCCTTCTTTCCTGCCAACTCTGTTCTGTAGAATTCTCTTCCATCTTCAGTGTTTCCTGCTGAATTCAATCTCTCTCACTTTAAAGAGTGCGTCTGTGTTCATCTGCGTAATTTGCGCTTTTTGAGCGTATAACACCCCCCTCCTTGAAAAGGACACTGGCCGTGAGTGGTGGCAACAACTGTAAATATATACATAGGGAGCGCCCTTAGTTCTCTCCTACCCACCAATCATTGCTTTTAGGTTGACTGCTTGAAATGGTGTTACTAAGATTCCGGCTGCCTGCTCCGGTTTACTGTCTTATTTCTTAATAAGATTTTGTAACATTCCCTATCTTCTTTTTAATTTCCACTTTGTTGAGCAATGCGGTACTTCTGTACGGTACCTCTTGTTCTTAACCAAAACTAAAATGTTTGAGTGCACAGATAGGGATTAATACTCTGTTTCCTCCATAATCTTTATCCTTAATTTTCACACAAAGGAAGTTGTTGTGTATATGTTTAAAACGACGTTGTCTGTTCTAGTGATACTAATTTTGAATCTTGAAAATTTTTCGCCAAATGACTTAGACTAATCTTGCCAATATGCAATTAAATTTATTTGTTCTGTTTATTTATATCCAAAGTCTACTTTCAAGTTATTCAAAGTTCTTAGCCTAAATGAAAAATAACTCTAATATTTGTCTGAATTCATAATTTTTGGTGATGTCACTATTCAAAACAACATAATGAGGTTCTCTAGTACTGGTGAACTTGCATACCATTTCTCTGGCAATTAAAACCATGAGTAGACACTTTAGCTCCTTACTGGTATTCCTGATCTTCTTGTTGGCAATATACCCAACAAACTAAATTTTATCTTAAATTTAAATCATTCTGATGCGGTAAAATCTTTTCCCCCTCTAGTTTTCTCTTATCAACCTCTCATCTCTATATCTTGCTTTATATCTTTTCAACAGCTCGACTGTATAAAGATATTGGAGATGGTTAATGAGAGTATGAGCTATGCGTTAACAAATCAAAAGGTCCTAGACTGCACCTTATCAAGGAGAAACTGCGAGTGTAGGACCACCTCAGATATGGGATGCAAACTCCATACAAGACTAACAACGCCCCTATATAGAGAACACAACTGGGGGGAGGGTGAAAAGAAGTTCCGAGAGAACCTCAGGACACTCCAACTCTTTGAAGCTTGTTTAGAAAGAGAAGTCACGTGATCATTACAGTTAAGGAAGGTTTTCGAGAAAATTAATCTTAAAAAAATATTAAGAACTAACAAAGATTTGAGTTGCGCTCTTTCGAAGAAGATATTTTAGTTTATGGAAGATTATGACAAGTAGATAGATGAAGAAACTGTGTTTTTGAGGCACTGAAAACTACCATATTTTCTTTACCCCAATTAGAGATAAGAGAAAGATCAGAAATCAGTTGCTCCAAGGTCACCATACTAGCAAGCGATTATTGGTGTTGAGTGGGTCTACTCTTATATTGGAAGGAGTAATGAAGTACACACATACACACACACAATCACACACGCACTCACACACATACAAAAAATGCGCAAACATACAACTCAAAAGCAACTAGTGAGTGAAGAGAGGGATAAAAGACAAATCCTTATTTAATTCCGGTTTTAAGTAAAAAATGTAGACACTCTCAAGAGTCTTTGTGTCGACTTGATCATTGGCAAGGAATAGAAGAGAACTAAAGTTTTTATGTGCAATAGTATAATTATTTTGAAAGGCATGACTGCGTATTGAGGAATTTAATAATATATATTTATATATATATATATATATATATATATATATATATATATATATTATATATATATATATATATATATAATTAAAAACATATATACATATATATATACCTAACTACACTATATATATATATATATATATATATATATATATATATATATATATAAATATATATATATATATATATATATTCTTGTTTTATTTGTCACAGTAAGTACATTAGTTTTCATACTCCAGAAACTTATGAAAAAAAAATCAATAAATCTCACTCTCCCTTATTCCCTCTTCTATATTTCTTCTCTATTAGTTTCTGCTAAAACTAAAACTATTTGCTAGAAACCTTTTCTCTATTTTCATTCTAGACAATCCCGAAGTCATTCCTCCTTCTTCAACTCCTCTAACCCATTTACCCCTATAACTGTGGTTCATAAAGCTGTGCTTCCAAATTTACACCCTGCCTTAATAAATTAATTCTTCTTTGTTTATTAACTTTGATCTTCCTTTCCTAATAGAGGCATGGGTTTATTCAACCTGAACCAAGAAGAGGGGGAAAAACTCTAGGAGTTTTCAATATCTCAAAAAACTCATTTCGTTCTATCGTTTTTATCTCTAGAATTTCCAAATGTTTCGAATCTCTCTTTAACAGAAATATTTGAAAATAATTTAAAATATTCCAATCTTATCTCTAATCGCATGAAGAGGATGCAGAAAGGATAACTCTTCTGTTGATCCTCTCTCTCCTTTCTTTCTGGACATATGGTTCTCTGCTATTCGTCATTTCGGTCATTTGCTCTATCGTTAGGCAAATTGAAAACTTTCGATAGAGTCTGATACAAAAGCTTTGCTTTTCAAACTTTCCACTTTCTGTATCTATTCTTCTCTCAGTGCAATCTTCTCTCTGTAATCTCTCTGTAATCTTCTCTCTGATTTTCTTTCCGGTCGCTCTAAAGCAGCTGATAAATCTACTAAGACTAAATAGTTTTTATAGTTTATTAGGGATCTGTCTTATCCCCAACTCTTATGGAACTATTTATTAATGATCATATATCTGTCACTTTATCATAAATCCACACTTATGATGATAAATCCACCCTTCATTATTTCATATCCTACGGGATATATCTGATCCTAAAAGGTTGACCTTGGAGTAATTAACAGTTGACCTTACTCTTATTTCCTTCATCTTTCTCCTCGACATAATCTTCCATCAACAGCAAGATTTCTTTTTTCGAAAACACAAAGATCAAACATTCGTCTATTTTAAATTTAACTCCTTTAAAATTAAATCTTTTTTAAATGATCAGGCTCTTTATTTTAGTAAACAATTTATCAAATATTGAACTTTCTTAGGGGGTCTTAAGAATTCCTTCACACCACACCAATTGCTTGTTCTTTACAGGGGTGTAGTTGGCTCTTACTAACTTTCTAAAATTCATTTTTGCTCGTCCAACGGTTGCTTCACTATCCTTAGTTTAGATTTCATTGAGTAGGGCTCGTGAGATCCGTCTTACCACTTTGACTTGTTCTGTCCCTCTCCAGGTCTCTGAGGCCAGACTTAACACCTATTTTCACTCATACATTCATGTACTACACAGATAAGACTAAAATCTTTTCCTCCAATTTTTTTCCACTTCATTGGACTGACACAATTTCAGACACCTTGAATCAGGATACGTCGGCATTTGATTTGATTTGGATCAGTCCCTTGATTTTACCCCCATATATGTATATTTACAAAATATTCCTTGCAGTCAAATAACTCTGCTCACAGAGAATGAAACATAGTGGTGAGTGTTTGCTCGGACAAGCTGCTGTATTATTCAACTTTTTTTCCTCCTTTTAAGTGAAGTCTCCTAACTTTGTGAGCATCATATATGTTTTTTTTATGTGAGAGACCGCAGCTGCACACCTTATTGGAAACACTGAACACAATTTAAAAATTTTGAATAAAGAACCTCGCCTTCCCTTTGTTTTTTGGGCCTTGATAAAGCTGACCCCAATACAAAGTTTAAGCAGTGTGTGTATCGCCCTGTAGTAACATTACTGCTGTTGATTATCATTAATGTACACCAGCATGATTAATGCCTCCCAAACTAAAAAAATTGCAAAAAATTAATTTCCAAAGCAATAATTTAATGTAAAATTTGATTTAAAAAGTAAAAAGTTAAATATTCTTTTTAATTATTCTTACACGAGCCACCCTAGAATATATATATATATATATATATATTATAATAGTATATATATATATATATTATAATATATATTATATATATATATATATAAATATATATATTATATATATATATATATATACATAGTATATATATAGTAGAATATATATATATATATATATATATAGTATTATATATATAAGTATATAATATATATATAATATATATATATATATATAATATTATATAATATGCGAGGGAATAGCGTAAGTATCATTTTATATAATATAATTTTAATCTATTATATCACTTTTATATATATATATATATATAATATATATAATATATATATACTATATATATATATATATATATATATATATATATATATATATATATATAAGATAATAGAATAATATCTATTATATATTATATATATATATATATATATATATATATATATATATATATATATATATATTAGACCATTGCAAAAAAGGGGTTAATTTTTTTTTTTTTTAAATTACATGGTGCACTCCTCCTATCTTGTTCCTCTTGGCAAAATATGAATGTGTACCAAATTTTAGATCATTTGATGATGTTTTGACCCCCGCCCAACCCAATTAACTGATTTACTGGATAGAGCTTCATATAAGTCACGGTGCCTGATCTAGAAAAAATATTTATAATGCAATACAGTTTATTAAAAAGAGAAGATAAAGTACATAGTAACTGAAAAGTACATAATAATAATAATAATAATAATAATAATAATAATAATAATAATAATAATAATAATAATAATAATAATAATAATAATAATAATAATAATAATAAATAATAAGAAATAATAATAATAATAGTAATAATAATAGTAATGATAATTAATATAGTTTGTAAAACTTTAAACTTAATACAAAATTACATCTAAGTTAATTTATTTAATGTCTCACTTTTGAAAGTTTGGAGAGAGCTTCTTTGCGGTGATATCAACGACTTGCAGTAAAAACTGTTTTTGTGTTTCATCATTGGTAACACTGGTTGAGAAGTCTTGAATCAGTTTTACAGCCCGTTCTGACAGATCATTCACGACCTTCATATGCCGCACAAATGTCTCAACTTCTTTGTAATTGGGAACTTTTTGCCACTCAGTAAATGGTTTACGCTGCCAGTCGGCTCTAACTTTTAGACTGTAAAATAAGAACCAAGATTTAGGCCCAATAAGCGATGTTAGTTTTGTACTGTTGGTAAGAATAGGGAAAGTTGGATTTCCTATTTCAAACTCTGATGGTCGAGGAATTCCATGCAACGTTCGAGCAATTATTTGACGTTCTGAAGAGGAAAATCTGTTTGAAAATAGAGAGAACATAGCACATTCTTCAGTTAAGTACCAGAAGTGCCTTTCCATTGTTTTTAAAGCTGCATTTGCAACTTGTGAATCATGTTTACAATAATTCTTCAAATCATGCCATAGTTTGAGATCATTATAAGCTGCATCGGCCCCAATGGATGAACAGAGCCAATTTTCATGTAGAAAGGCATAAATTTGCATATTGCTTCAGTTTCTGATTGCATGTCTGGTATATCTGCTTGAAACGAAAGCAAATCTTTCCATGATACAAATGAGATGGATCCATCGGCTGATGAGCTGCTCCTGGTTTCACTCAATGCATTCCTCTTTCAGGTGTCTCACCGAGAAGTATCAACATCAATTCAGCACACTCCCGATAGTCACCACGAGGCAGCAAGTTCTTTCTATTTGGAGTAGAAAGTATTCCTTTCAGCGACTGTATAGATTGTTTCACATCGAGTTGCAAACTTCTGTCTTTGAATTTTAGAGTCCTAAAACCAGCTTCTGTGTTAATAGTTGACCAAATTGAATCTCTGAATTGAATAAAGTCGGTGTTTTCAGGACCTGATGTTGCACCAAACAATTCTGTGTGAATGAACTCAGTATTCTTTCATATATGTGATGTTGACAAGCCAGTAGAAATAACTTTTTGCCTAAGAGATTTTTCAGTCGAACACAAGCTCCACTTTTATACCCAGAGTTATTAGCTGTAGTATCAAAAACAAGCGATCTCACATTACCTGAAATGTTCCACTCATTTGCGAGGTTAAACGTAGATCTTGCTTGCTCTTCACCTGTTGTATTTGTGATTACTTGGATTCCAAGAACCTTGCCTTCTTCAAAGTCTGGCATGCCAGATACCAGAACAGCTAATCTTTCCTTGTTTTCCTTTTTGAAGTCTGGAACCAGTTTACCATCCCAATGTAGAGTTGAATGTTTTGGTGCTGTAAATGTAGCCTTAATTGATTCCGCCGATGATTTCCTAAGTTCTTTACCTGCTGGCCATGTGCTTTTAATTGAAAGAGTTGCTTTTTCCAGTGGAACTCCACCTTCTTTAAGAATTGCTCCCATGAATGCTGTTCGTTGGCCAGCTGATAGATTAAGTCTATCTCCCATGGTTGATATGATTTTGCTTTTAAATGGATTTCTGGGTAAATTTAAAGTAAGTGACGAGGGTTTTTTTTATGAATTGCTGTATTTGTTGCACCACTAGTCGAAGAAACTATAAAGTCAGGATCTTCAGTTGAATCAGGTTCAACATTAGCAACTTCAGCATCAAACACATCCGAATCACTTGAATCAGAAGTACCAAATTTATCAAGTTCTTCAAGAGTGGTTCTGTTTATCTTGGTTGAAGATTCTTGTTGCCTTTGCTTTTCCCTCACAGAACGCTCGATTTCTTTTTCATTATAGGATACTTTCCTCATAACTTTTGCAAAATGTGTCTTATCAAGACCACCTAAATCCATTTTTCGGAACGATCTTTGATCTTCTAAGAATTGCACATCTTCCATAATCATTTTTCTGGTCCTACATCTGTCTTGTTCTAAAATATAAATGGCATCGTCATATGCTATGTCAAACAGTAGAAAAAGAGATTTCAGGAAGTTTTCACTTTCAATATATATATATATATATAGTTTTGTTTGTCTCTAGAAATATTATATATATATATATATATATAATATATATATATATAATATATATATATATATATATATATTATTATATAATATATATATTATTATATATAGTATAATAAAGATATATTAGTTTTGTTGTCTCACAGAATGATTAATATATATTTATATCTATTTAAAATACGATGAAGCAACTAAACTACAGTCCGCATTGAACATAAAACTATTTTTGAAGTGGGCGGGGGTCAAAACTTAACTTACAGTCCTGAAAATTTGCAGGCCATAATGTTTCGGTTATTGTAATAAATGGCAGGCAGTGCAAAAAGAATTTCAAATTTTTTTTTTTTGCAATGGTTATATATATATATATATATATATATATATAATATATATTATATATATATATATATAATATATATATATATATATATATTATATATATATATATTATAATAATATTATATATATATATATATATATATATATATATATATATTATATATATATATATATATATATATATATGTATAATATTACATATATATATTATATATATATATATATATATATATATATATATATAATATATATATATATATATATATATATATAATATATATATTTATATATATATATATATATATATATTAGTATACTATATATATATATATTATATTATTCTTATTCAATGTACCCTAAGATTTGCTTTGAGGATTATATTACAACAGACACATTTTAAAACACATTTTAATTATTTAAAAACATTAAAACTGATAACATTAGATGAGCTTTCGTTACAATAACCTTTTTCAGGTCTATCTAAATTCACAATAAAGCAAAAACTTTTTAATATTTGAAATATGAATAACTTATTGATCGGTTGGTTGGTCGAATAACAGACTTTTGTAGAAAGGTGAAAGTTTCATAAATTCATTTTGAATCGAGCGATCTGCATCTCCGAGCATCTTTTTAATGGGGGAGATGTATAGGCAAAAAGGCTTCGAGATTTTTCTTTTATTTGTATTTTGGATATTTCTAATTTGTCATATTATTGAGATGGATTTGGTGTTTTTTTTGTTAATCATGGGGGATAGAGCTGAATTTCATAATGTCGTAATCGAGGTCATGTTATGGTGTATTTCATGCGTGTGAAGTCTATAGTTTCGCCGTAATAGTTACTATTTCAAGTGTTGCAGGGGATTTTGTATAAATAACGATTGCTAGTTTTTGATTTGGGGGTTTTAACACTTTCCTGATAAGATATTGTTTGAAGGAGATCAGCGATGTGTTTTGGGGTAAAATGTTTTTATGGGATGTGTGGTAATGTGTGAGTATAGGGAGTGGTTTTTTGTTGCATTTTGTCTTGAGTTGTGTTGAGCTTATAATATTTTTTTCTGCTTTTTTGTAGGTGTTGTTTATAATGTTAATAGAATATTTTAATTTTAAAAGGTGTTTTTTATTAAATTGTGTTTCTGTATGTTAAGAGGGCAGGAGCAGATTTAAATGCACGATAGGTATAGGATGAAGTTGTACTATTTTTGTGTGTGTGTGTGAGCGGAATACCAATGTATGTAGAAAGGATTGGAAGTGGGTTTTCTGTATACTGTGAAAGGGGTTTAGTAGTATGGTCTGAAATTATAAGAGTATCTAGAAAAGGGATAGTATTGTGGTTAGAGGTTTCCATGGTGAATTGTATGTCAGTGTGTAGGGTGTTGATGTAGTTGAGGATATGTGTGGGATTGGTTGCGTGAGGTACGGCAGCGAAGATGTCGTCAACATACCTAAGCCACACGCATCCGGAAAGAAGTTGATGAGGAAGAATGTAATAATGTTCAAGTAACTCCATGTAAATGTTGCTGAGCATGGGAGAGAGAGGGGATCCCATACTCAGTCCGTGTTTTTGTTTGTAAAAATGTTTGTCGAACTGAAAGTAGTTATGTTGTAACGTGAGTAGGATAAGTTGTTTAAGAATAGAAAAGGGGTATGTGAGAGTGATATTATTGTCATTTATGTATTTTGTTAAAAGCTCTAAAAGATGAGGTACGGGGACAGAGGTGAAAAGTGACACAACGTCATAACTAACAAAGGTGTTTTAAGTGGATGTAGAATAGTGCCAAGAGAGGTTTTAGTTGTTTTGAGAGTCATTGTGCTAGTTTATAAGTATTACTATTAGTGTTGCACTCTTACATACAGAAACACAATTAATAAAAAATGTCTTTTTAAAATTAAAATATCCTATTAACATTATAAACAACACCTACAAAAAAGCAAGGAAAAAATATTATAAACTCAACACAACTCAAGACAACATACAACAAAAAACCCACCTCCCTATACCACACATTAACACACATCCCATAAAAAACATTTTACCCAAACACATACGTCTGATCCCTTCAAACAATATCTTAATCAAGAAAATGTTAAAACCCCCCAAATCAAAAACTAGCAATCCCCCCTGTTTATACAAAATCCCTGCAACACTTGCAATAGTAACTATTACGGCGAAACTATAGACTTCACACGCAGGAAAAAAAACACAAATGACTCGATTACACATTATGAAAATTCGCATTTTAAACCCAAGATTAACAAAAAACACAAAATCCATCTTCAATAAATTATGAACAGAACATTAGAAATATCTAAGAAAATACAATAAAAGAAAATCTCGGAAGCCTTTGGCCTTACAATCTCCCCAATTACAACAGATGCTCTGGAGAGTGCAGGATCGTCTCGATTCAAAATGAATTTTGAAACTTTCACCTTTCTACAAAAGTCTGTTATTCGACCAACCAACCGATCAATAAGCTATTCATATTTCAAATATTAAAAAGTTTTTGCTTTTATTGTGAATTTAGATAGACTTTAAAAAGGTTATTGTAACGAAAGCTCGTCTAATGTTATCAGTTTTAATGTTTTTAAATAATTAAAATGTGTTTTAAAATGTGTCTGTTGTAATATAATCCTCAAAGCCCGTTATGTACATTGAATAAGATATATTATATATATATATATATATATATATATATATATATTATATATATTATATATATATATATATATATATATATATAAATATATATATATATATATACAATATTGAATATACACTTCGAAATATCTACAGATAATTTAGGAAACATGAAAATACATACATTTTATATATATATATATATATATATATATATATTATAATATATAATATATATATATAATATATATATAATACAGTAATAGTATATATATATATATAATTATATAATATATATATATATATATATATATATATATATAATAATATATAGTATATATAATATATATATATATATATATATATATATAATATGTATTTATATATATATATATATATATTATATATATAATATATATATATATATATATGATATATATACAATATATTATAGTATATATATATATATATATATTGATCGGTCAAACTGAAAAAGAATAATATTTAATAAAAAACTAGCACTGCAGTGTTTCTTTCAGACAATTTTCTCCGGGGGGCTTTACAGAGAGTCGGGGGGACACATATAAACATATATTACTAAAATTAAGGATAATGATATTCTTGTCACTTGTCAGCTAATCTAGTTCTTATTAGTACGTTTACTGAATAGTAAATATCTAAATTAACCAAATCTTTGTTGTTAAAAATAGTAGCAATCTAGTTATGAAAAACTATTTTGGGAAGTAGATAAATAAAATACATAAAAGGTTACGAAAACGATTATTATGAGAGGAATATTATAATTAAAATAATAAATATATGACTTTTTCAAAATAAGGAATAATCTTTTGGTAAAAATTAAATTTTAATATTATATTATATATATATATATTATATATATATTATTAATATAATATAAGATATATATATATATATATATTATATATATAATATATATATATATATATATATATATATATATATATATATATATATATATATAATATTAATATATATTTATATATATATATATATATTATATATATATAATATATATATATATATATATATAATATATTATATATATATATTATTATAATATATATAGTATATATATATATTATTATAATATATATATATCAGTGGCGGAACTCAGCCACTTTCTCTCTCTCCCTCTCTTCCTCTCTCTCTTCCTCTCTCTTCTCTATATATATATATATTATATATATATTATATATAAATAATCTATAAATAATATGTTTATATTTTAAAAATATTATATAGATAAATAATTTAAAATATAAGCTTACATTATAAGATAAAAATATATATAATATATATTATATAATATTATATATATATATATATAATATATATATATATATATATATATATATATGATATATATATATATTTTAACTTTACTTTTTTATATATATATATATATATATTATATATAATACTATATATATATATATATATATATATATTATATATATATATATATATATTAATATATATATATAATATATATATATAATTAAATATTGGTTGAGTGCATTTAATTGTTTTTTTTATTGGGAACCGTTTTTATTGTTAATTCTATGACAAACTTTAATTTTAATAATTCAATCTACTTTTATTTTTTCTAAAGTATTTTATTAATATTTATTATTATTTTTTTTAATTAAATATTTTTTTTAAAAAAAATATTATTTATTTATGTACAATCATCTTAAGCATTTTTATTATAAAAAGTATTTTAAAATAATTTTAACTCTAATTCAATAATTGATATCGCAACTGCTTTGGGCACGGTTAAGTCTATTTTTAATGTGTAAAAGCGTTATTTAAGTACGGTTATTATGCCCTTTTCTATTCGTTTTGCATAATCTTTATATATTATTATGTAATAATTTCATTTATTTGCAAATTTTATTACATTAATAAGAGAATATTATCGTAATATTATGAAATTTGCAAAAATAGATAGTTTCTAAAATTTCAACTCGTGCTGAGCACGAGTAGCACGAGTGCAGGAGTCGCCTCTGATAATTATATAATATATAATATATTATATATTATATATATATATATATATATATATATATATATATATATTTTATATATATATATATTATATATATATATATATATATAATACATATAGATATATTATATATATAAACACTTCCGATAGGCAGAAGCCCGATGTTAGTACTTAGTAAGTTAGGGGTATTAAAGAAGTAGTTTAAAGTAATGTATACGACGAGTTTCTTACGTCGCATTACAGTTACTGTTTTTTTGTAGAAATCCTCAGTGGGAATTTCATACCCCTCGATGCTATCATCATTACAGTGCATTTAAGGTTTCTGGCAGCATTCTATTCTTTCTTACTTAGTATCGGTTCATAGTACTGAACGATCTTTCTACCGAGGCTGTCGTTCAGGGATGCAGAAGATTTCACAAAGTCTGTAACTGCAATACCCACGTCAGTTCCAATATTTCGACAAGGACTTTATTGCTCTTGAATATTCGCTTTCGAGCATGGAATTGATATAAAATTTGAAGGAGGTCAGCTAGTACACCTTCAGTATTAAGCATCGGAAATCTGTCACAAAAATTTTTAATTCAATATCCAGTAAATTTGTTAATGACTGAAACGTTCACAAGCACTAGAGATATCATTATATCAATGATTTGTGATTGAACCTTTCTTAATTTCTTCGATTAACAATATCGCAGTAGTATATTCATCCTTTAATGCATTTTTTTTATTTCACAGCAACAGGCGCTTACAGATTGCAAACTCTCATTTTGTCACACGAACGTTTTTTTTGTAATAGTCACTATTGAGGTCCCCACACTGATTTGCAATATTTGCAGGTGCTTTTATTCCAGTAATTAGGAGGTGACTTGTGGTCATACTAAGTCCTTTCTATTGCAAAGCATGCTAAGGTAAGAGAGTACTAGGAGTCATTCATTACATAACAGGTGACAAGGAACTCTCATTTCTGATTTCCAGCAAAATGCCCCCTGCAAGTGATGCAAGGTCTGTCCCTTTTTTGTGGATATGCTCACAAGCCATCAAAATGACTTTTAGATTCTTGAAGACGGCATTCACATATCTTATATGAGACAACATCTCACTTCAATCATTCGGGAATTGAGGAGGATCATGATAAATAATGAATTATATGTAAAAATATTTTCTTTCTTTTTTTGGCGACTTCTAAACAGATTTTAAATGTCTTTCAAATATAAAAAACCTTTTGACCTTCTGATTTTTATTTCTGCAGGAGGCTGCTGCCAGGGACAATATATTTGCACAATTTTTATTTAGATAACTTCTTTGTGTATGCTTCTGAAAGCCTTTTTTTACACCTCCAACTTTTCCAACCATATTAGAAGCACTATCAAATCCAAAAGCAATAATGTTGTCATAATTTAAATCAAGATCAGTCAGCTCCTTATCAATTGCATTTGCAATAGTTCTGCTTTTCCATTGGGTATTTTAAAAATTGACAAGAACTTTTCTACGGGATTTTTACCCTCCACTACTCTAAACATTATACTCAGCTCCATTTCATTTCTTAAAGAAGTGCTCTCATCTGCTAAAACGGAGAACTTCTTGTTTTTCAATGTTTTTCTCAACTCATCTTTCAAAACTTTGCCCATACATTACAGAAGTTCACTGGCAGTGTCCTTGCTGCTGTAATTCGACTATCACTTTGATCTTTTCTCCATGTTTTAAAATCATCATTCAATTTGTCAAAATACTTTCAATCAACTCTGATATTTGTAGTGCAAGCTACTTCTCCGGTTAAATTAAGAGGCAAGATCCAATAATTGGGTCTCGGGGCTGGCCCATTTCAGGCCAAGTAAAAAATGGAATAAAAATTCGGAATTTTCAGCCGATTTTGACTCTATTAAACACTAAATTGTAAGCTTTTGTTACCCTCTAAAACGTTGTTTTCGAGTGCTTTTCTGTGACTGTAGTCATTCTTTCAGAATTTTAAATTTTTCAAATCCATGTTTTTGACATTTTGTCAAAACTCCTAAACTATTCGCGTGGAAAAGACTTCAAACTTGAAAATATGCATAGATTAGTCATTTACCTACAATCGTTGAGAAGTACTTTTTCGATTTATACTTTTGTGCTCAGCGTTGTCCAATTTCCAAACACTTTTTTTGGGATTTTGAAATTTGAAAAATTGCGATATTTTTTTTCTATTCCGCAGTTTTTTTTTTCAGGGCTTTTATAGTTGGGCAATTTGCATCGCCATAACTTGAATAATTGTTTTGTTATACTCAAAAGAAAATTTTTAAAAAATTTGTTCCAAGAAAAAACCAAACCTAATGCATATGCAAAGAAATTATCTAAGTAAGAAAATGTGCACCTCTCCGCTACATAGGTCCGTGAAAATTTTATGTTATCGGATGAGTAGGAAAAAATTATCTCGCAATTTTTCATTTCAAATCCAAAAAAAGTGGGTTTGAAATTGAACAACGCTGAGCACAAAACTGTATAAATTGAAAAAGTTCTTCTCAACGATTGGTAATGGACCTATCTTATGCATATTTCAAGTTGAAGTCATTTCCCGAATAGTTTAGGAGGAGTTTTGACAAATGCCAAAAACATAGATTTTGAAAAATACTTGTATATTTAGAAAAAATATTTAAATATCGAAAAATACCTATTTCTCACATAACGTTCTCAAACGTTCGCGACTTCTCAGAGGTCAGAATTGACAACTTTGTTATTTTATGGCCATATCTAGCAAGTTTCCATGCATTCTGGCGGATTTTATGTTTATGGCTAGTATATAGATTTAACATTACTTTTATATTTTATGTGGTGTATTTACTTTACGACAAAAATTAATTTAGTGCTCGATTTTCTCCGGGGGGGCACTCGACTGTCTCCGGGGGGGCAATGCCCCCCCGGAAGTATGCCTGAAAGAAACTGCTTAGCAGACATTAACCAACTTTAAAATTTATTGATTCGAAAAGATCTGTTCTAAGACAAAGGACACATCCAACACAGAGAATAAGTAATATATACCTTAAGGCCTAAAACAACAAATACTTAACAGACTATCCTTGAGTGGAGTGTAAAGTATCTATCTGCCATTCTTCTTCTTCTTCTTCTTCTTCTTCTTCTTCTTTTTAACAGACTAGCCTTGAATGGACTGTAAAGTCTTCGCTACTTGGTGCTATGTAGTTCTTCTTCTTCTTCTTCTTCTTCT
>JABUQX010042528.1:7500-12500 GCA_015478945.1 Trachelipus rathkii | reverse complement strand
AGAACGGATACTTTGCAGGTCATGAACATCAAAGCTATTAATAACAAGCCGAAATTCATTTTATGATGTTTTTTTAACCTTTACTAAATGGATTCAATTGTTCTAGTTTGATTTTACTATATTCAGGTTACTATACTAATTCTAGTATTTAAATAAAGTAAAAATCAAGTTGAACTAAAGTTTAAAGACCAATTTCCTCAAAGTGTTAATCTAACTTTTTCTTGAATTAATCGATGTTGCCGCTGTTCACTAAATCATAAGAAAGACTATTCCACTTTTCAATTACATCGTAAGTGAAGAAATGTTTTGCTTATTGGCCTATTTAAAATGGTTTGAAAAAAATTTTTGAAATTGTTTATGACAAAGTTTATACCCATTACTTCGTGTTGCATCATTAAAATCATATCCAAAGAATTGCCTGTATTCGATATTGTCAAATTTATTTAGAATTTTGAAGACTTCAATTAATTTTCCTCTCAATCGTCTTATCTCTAAAGAATGTATATCTAATTCACGTAGTCGTTGCTCGTATGACTTACCTCTCAATTCTGATATTAATTTGGTTTCCCTTCTTTGAATTCTTTCAATTTTTTCTATGTCCATTTTGAGGTATGGACTCCAAAACTGTACTGCGTATTCCAGATGAGATCTAACTAATGTTTTCCAGAGAGGAAGTATTATATTTTTAGATTTATATTCGAAATTTCTGGCAATAAAGCCTAGAGCTTTATTTGCCTTTCTTAACAGCTTCAGCACATTGTTTCGCAAAACTTTAAGTAAAGAAGAAGAAGAAAAGAAGAAGAGAAGAGAAGAAAAAGGAAGAAGAAAGAAGAAGAAGAAGAAGAAGAAGAAGAAGAAGAAGAAGAAGAAGAAGAAGAAGAAGAAGAAGAAGAAGAAGAAAAATAAGAAGAAGAAGAGAAGAAGAAGAAGAAGAGAAGAAAAATAATAATAAAGATTAAAAAATCTTTTTTTAATAATAATTTATGATATAATAATAATAATAATAATAATAATAATAATAATAATAAAATAATAATAATAATAATAATCATAATAATAATAATTAATAATAATAATAATAAATAATAAATTATAAATAAAAAAAAAAATATATAAATTAATAATAATAATAATAATAATAATAAAAATAATAATAATAATAATAATAATAATAATAATAATAATAATAATAATAATAATAATAATAATAATAATAATAATAATAATAATAATAATAATAATAATAATAATAATAATAATAAATAATAATAATAATAATAATAATAATAATAATAAATAATAATAATAATAATAATAATAAATAATAATAATTATAATAATAATAATAATAATAATAATATAATGAATAATAATAATATAATAATAATTATAATAATAATGTTATAAAGCTATCTCTCTTCCCCCTTTCAAGTCCTTCCATAATTAAAATCTGCTCGCTCCACAATCTACTATTGATAGAAATTTACCTTTACCAAAATGCGTTACATCAATTGCCAACCTTTTCCAGCATTGCTCCACACTAAGCTCACCACTCCCGCATCTTTCTGGATTCGGATCAATTGACTGGCATTTCTCGCATCTCTTGATGCTCTGCCACATCATCTCTTCTCACCTCTTCATCAAACATTTTTGCCACATACATTGTTTTGTCTGTCCCACAATGATTCTTCTCATGCAGCACTTTTATTTCCAATAACAACATTCCACAATGCTTCTTGTTGCAATCTTTTTTCCCCTTTGCCATTTCAAATAAATTCTTGTCAATTTGTCGGCCTTATTCTCCTCCGATTTAACCAATTTAATTTTTAATTTTAACTCAAAATCTCTTATTAGTTCCGACACTATCCCCAAACGTCTCTTCACTACCATTTCCGCCGCTCCTTTTGACCTTACCCTACTTCTTGAGTTAATTACGTTATCCACCCAGCTGACAACCGTTCTTGAATCGCACATCACTGTGATATTCTTTAATCCCCACTTCAGACACAAATTAATTCCTTTCACCACTGCATCCAATTCCGCTACGTTGATATGGCCACAATCCGACTTTTTCCTTAACCAACTCGAATCCTCAACCAACTCTCCTCCTATTTCCAACGCTACGCCGTAGGCTAAACTGCTCGCGTCGCACCAAATCATTCCTTCTTCCCCTTCTTTGACAAACCAACTCCCCTTCACAGGATCACCTTTTCTCACCTCCTCCAAGACCTGTCTAAGAATTTCCGTGCATCTTTCTCCTATATCCTCATTCCACCTTTTTCCTTCAGCAATTCTCTTCAAGAAGCTGCACACTACTCTCAACCACCCTGCCACTGGGTAATGCCCGACCAGCTTCCCACATATTGAAAATAACTCTCTTCTTGTTATCTTTTTCTCGTCTATCACTGGTATCACATTTCCTCTGAAGAACCTCGTTTTTCCCAATTTGTCCTTTTCGATCTTCAGTCCTAAGACTCTCCCACCAATCACATCCTCAGGATCTTTTGATACAAGTCCAAATTTCAGCAGATGCTCTCTCACTTCCTCCGCAGTTAACTTTTCCTCATCAACAATGATGTCATCGATGTATGAATCAGTCCCCTCTCTCACCCTCTCATCCTTTTCTCTTACCACTCTTAGAATTTTTGTCATTATTCTTGGCGCGCTACATAGCCCAAAACCCAGTCTTGTCAAACAAAAATTCCTCCCCTTATATCTCACCAGCTGATGCTTCCACAAACTCTCATCAATTCTAATTTGAAGATAGGCTGACTTTAGGTCAACCAATTTCTTTCCACCACTTATCCTCCTCCACTTCCGAATCGATTCCTCGCAGACCGCCGCCTCATCCCCGGTGTGGCACATTATAAATTCGTTCAATTCTCTGTAGTCCATCACTGGTCTCACCTTTCCCTTATTTTCTTGTTCCACCGCCATTAATGGAAGTACCCCTCTTTCTGTACTTCCCCTCCACGGCACTAGAATTCCCTCCTCTATCCACTTATCGATTTCTTCCTCAAATTTCTTTCTTGTTTCCTCTTTCATAGACCTTCCATACATTCCAACTTTGTTCTTTAGAACAGGTTAATTATTTTCTTAATTAAACAATGAGCGTACTCGTATCTTTTCTTGCTCTCACTTTATATCATTTGATGCTAAAATAAAAATAAGAAAACGAATCTAATTTAATTATATTATTGTTCTTTACAAACCAAATCTAATGAAAAAATAAATTAAAATTCTTCCGTTATTTCCGTTACTTTATTAAATATACGCCACAGCTTTAGAAATAAATATAAGCCTAAGATTTTTGATTTCCCATATAATTTGAATGTTATGTTACATCTTTACATATAAAATAAAGGCTCAAAAAGCCATTTACATATCTTTATATCAGCGTCAATGATTTGTAAGCACAAGATTGTAATTCGAATGTGATCAACATAATAAAATTGACTCTAAGAAGGTGAAAACGCAGGTTGAGATTTTTTTAAGGGTGGTTTGTTATCAGGTGATTCTCTTTCGTATTTGAACTTCTTGAACCTTTCACTAATAAATTTGTATTATCATTTAAAATTATGCATACACCAATAATAATAATAATAATTATAATATTAATAATAATGAATTAATTGATAAAATAATAATAATAAATAATAATAATAATAATAATAATAATAATAATAATAATAATAATAATAATAATAATAATAGATAATAATAAGTATTAATAATAATAATAATAATAATAATAATATAATAAAAATGAATAAAGTAATAATAATAATAAATAAATAATAATAATAATAATAATAATTATATAAAATTATAATAATAATAATAAATGAATAATAATTAATAATAATAATAATCCAATAATAATAATAATAATAATAATATAATAATTTAATAATAATATATATATAATAAATAATATGAAAATATAAATAAATATGAATATATGAATAATATGAATAATATGAATAATATGAATAATAATGAATAATAATAAGAATAAAAATAATAATAATAAATAATTAATAATAATAATAAGTAATATAATAATAATAATAATAATAATAATAATTAATAATAATAATATAATAATAATTAATAATAATAATAAATAATATAATAATAATTAATAATAAAATCAATAATAATAATAATAATAATAAAATAATAATAATAATAATAATAATAATAATAATAATAATAATAATAATAATAATAATAATAATAATAATAATAATAATATCAATATGAATATGATATAAATATGAATATGAATATGAATATGAATATGAATATGAATTATGAATATGAGAACAATAAGTAGGAATAAATGAATAAGTGAATAATCGTGTATGATCTCATAATATGATACTATGAATAATTGTGAATAATAATAATAATATAATAATAATAATAATATATAAATAATATAATAGATAATAATAATAAAATAATAATTTAATAATATAATAATAATATAATATAATAAATTTTATCTATTATAGATATTTAGAAATTAATGGTTGTTATAATATAAATAATTATAATAATATTAATAAATTAATAATAATACATATTTGATAATTAAAATAATAATAATAATAATAATAATTAATAATAATAATAATATAATAATAATAATAATAAAATAATAATAAACTGAACTGTTATGAGCTAAATGACCCAGCCTCTTTTTCCAAAACTTCTGGCATACAAGCAATGAACTAAACATTGTTTGATCCCTTTTTATTAGTATTTGATTCAGCCATTTCTATTAGTACAGTTTTCCAACATCTTTTCCATATTCATTAGAAAAATAACCTGAAAATTCGATTCAATTTTTTCCTTCGAAATATTAACCTTTCTTCTATTATTTTATTTCCTCACTGTTTTAACTTATATTTATTTTGTTTAATTATTTTTCTAAAATTCCGTGTTATCTTTTTCCCCTCGTTAAAGTTTTTTTCTTCTTCTTTTCTTCTTGC
>JABUQX010042528.1:0-5000 GCA_015478945.1 Trachelipus rathkii | reverse complement strand
ATAATAATAATAATAATAATAATAATAAACTGAACTGAATGAGGGAAATGATTAGGAGAAGGTAGGAACTATCTGGAAAACATAAGCAATACCGTAAAACACTTGTTTTGAATCCCCCTTTTAATTAGTATTTGATTCAAGCCAGTTCTTTTAGTAAGTTTCCCATGTTTTTTTCTGTATATCGCACCTTTCTTTCTATTTTACCTAATATGTATTTAAGCTTTTATATAATTAATCCTCTTATTATTTTATTTCATTGTTTAACAACTTAATTTTGCGATTTATTTTTATTGCATGTTTACAAGTTTGATGTCTCAGTCCAGTTCAACAATATTAGATTCCGTATCATTTGGTTTTGCTTCTCATCTTCCTTACCATGTTAAAATGATTTTATCAAATTAATTTATTTCACTATCATTATATTTTCCTATGTCAATAATTCATTTCAATTTTCACTAATTCATTCTTCTACATATTTCCATCTTTATTTCTCACTTCGTATCTTCCTTCCTTTCATCCAAAATTTTACTTTTGCTTTATCCCATAGTAACTTCCTATTGTCAAGGCAGGGCATCTAGAAAGTTTTCTTTGAATCGTATATTCATAAGCTTTAGAGCAATTAAAAGTCCGCTTTTGTTGTTTTTAGTATTTGTATTTTCATTTATAAAGGTTTTTCTTTCACAAGTTATGGTTTTCGAGCAATCACGCACAAACAAATTTTAAGTATGGCATTCATTTTCCTTTCCAAATGTAAGTTTTTCTTCCTGCTAATTAAGTGAAGAAATTTCGTTTCTTACTTTTTTAAATTTTCGTTTTTTTTTTTTTTTTTTTTTTTTTTTTTTTTTTTTTTTTTTTTTTTTTTTTTTAGCATTCTTACACACTTTCCTCTACCTCCAATTTGTTTTTTCATGTATTTTTAAATATATTTTTCTTCCATACTTTTTTACTATATTTTTTACGACGTATTAGTCTATCTCAAAGTCCTCGTCCACTTTTATCATCCATACACTTTATTGTAGAACGAAGAGGTTCATCCATTTTAATCTATTTATAATATTACTTTTAATATTATATATTTTTTTTTTGGCACTTTTTAATGTCCAAAAGGATTTTTCAACATTTTCTAAATGTTTTCGACCTTTTTAATTTTTAAATAACTTTTAAAGTGAAATCTTTTGAGTTTTGACCCTTGTTATTTCTAAAATTGCTTTTAATATTGCAAGATATTTTTATTGTTTTTAACTGTAAAAAATTAATATTTTAACATTATTTTATTCTTTTAGATAATTAGCAATTCTTCTAATTAACGATAATGCTATCGTATCGTTTCATACTGAAACGTTCTCATATTTTTGTTAAAATAAGAAATAACGTGTCAAATTCCATATATAACTTCTTTAGAAATAAATATAATTGCAATAAAATAAATTTTCCGTTATTTTAATAATTTCCATTACTTTTTAAATATACGCCACAGCTTAAAATAATATAAGCCTAAGCCTTTTTTACTTAACTATTATTTGAATTAGGGTTGGCCGACGCAACGGGTGCGGTGCGGTGCGGTGCGTGGTGCGCTCATTTTGGTGCGGTGCGGTGCGGTGCGCATTGAAATTTCAGCGACCTGGTGCTGGGAGGTGCGGTGCGGAAGAAAAAAATTAAAAGTGCGGGTGCGGTGCGGAGCACCGATGAAAATTAGTGGTGCGGATGTGTGGGGCGGTTGCCTGGTGCGGGCCTTTGATTCGCCACCGCACACGCACCAGCTTCCCGACAAATATCTGAAAAATAAAAAAAATATGAAAAAGAAATAGAGTGGGAATATATTATATATATATAAATTAATAATATTATTATATATAATTATATATATATATATGTATATATATATATTATAATTATATATATATATAATAATATATATATATATTATATATGTGCTAAATATAATGGAATATATAATATATATATATATATATCGTATATATATATATATATACTATTTATATATATATATATATATATATAATATATTATATATATATATATATATTATTATATATATATATATATATATATAATATATATATATATATATCAGGGGCGTTTCCTCCATAGGTGCTAGGTGTGCGCGCACACCCTTATAAAATCTCAATGAGTTTTTTTTTTTAATTACACTTTAGATATAAGGGATATCTGTTCAAATGAAGATAGTTTTGTACACAATTATTCAATAAAATATTAAAAAATTAAATGCTCTTAAACTTCCAAATAGCCTATTTTATAGAGTAGTACCGTATCAAAAAGAAAGCTTTTCATGTGCGCTAAAAAATTCGAACAGCTTATATCTCGTCCGTCCGTGCTATTTCACGGTCGTTCGCTCACTCTCGTTTTCTATGCTTCAAATAGCTTAAAAAGGTGCTGTTTTAATTCCGCACATGGATTTTTGAACGGAGACGATTTACAATTTCAAATTTCGATGTTGGTTATATATATATTATATAATATATATATATATATATATATATAATATATATATATATATAATATATATATATATATATAGTATATTATATATATTAGAACATAGATCGTATGTAATGAAGGGAAGACTATGCATCGAATAAAGTATTATGACGTCATAATATATATATATATATATATATATATATATATATATATAATATATATATATATATATACTATATATATATATATATATATATATATATATATAGTATAGCACAACCCTATCCCTCAAATCAGGGAAACGCCAGCTGATATATATATAATATAATATATATATATAATAATTATATATATATATATAATATATATATAAGTATATATTGGAATATATAATATATATATATAATATATATATTATATATATGATAAATATATATAAATATATATATATATGGCTGTCTCACGAGTTTATGTTCAGCGGGTTAATCACTTACTTGCTGTTTTCTTAAGTTATGAAAATGTGTAGAATTTCCTACATGTTAACCTTGATAAGGAAATTGGACTTGGGATATGTTAGTTGATGTCTGCGGCACGCGCAATACGAAAACCGCGCACAAACATGCGAAAGTCGAATGGGATGATATATTTTTTATGGCTCCTGTGAAATGCACATAAAAAATAAATTGGGGTCTTCCTCTCGACATTTTTTGACACGGTTGTTCGTTTCCACGCAATGTACCCATAAACAACTAGACGCCCTGCATAGACATATCATTTGCGTTAATAAATACAGTTACATGTTACAGGTTCCGTAAACGCGTCAATGATTACGAACAATAGTTTTAAACGTGATTGTGAAAAGGTTGAAGAAAACAATTGTATTCAAAACAGCTCATAATATCGATACATGTAATGTTATAACGTTGTTAATAGTATCATAACCAAATTTACACCTATGAATCTATCCACAGCATGCCAAAAGGGAGAAGAACGTCAGGTCGTTTCAACTTGTGCATACAGGAATTTAAAATTGTTGTTCGAAGACGCTTCATCCAGGCAAATACGTCATCAGCCCTCTGGCGCCAGTTCCATTGGCATGCCAATTGAAATGATGCGGTCGTTTGATCCCCTACATCGTTGGTTATTTGACGGCGAAGATCATCGGGCGAGGTTACTGGGTCATTAACCCCAGCGTATACGGTAGGTTTGAGATACCCCCACAGAAAGTAGTCCAGTGGTGTTAAGTCGGGTGAACGCGCAGGCCATGGAAATGGACCAGATATTCCGATCCATCTTCCCGGAAAGGTTCTGTCGAGGTAGAGTCGTCACTATAGCTGATTACATGTGCTGGGCACCCATTCATGATTTGTAATATATCTTCGTTCGTGTTACTTAAAGGTATTCACTCAGGGGGTCAACAAACGGTCGCAAGAAATGGAGTAATGCTGTCCTGTCAAATTTCCCTCTAAGAACTAAGGCCCGATAATTCTACTATTGAGTATACCACACCAAACGTTGGCTGAGTATGAGACCTGGTGATGGCTAAGTGAATGTTATATGGGGTTTGTTTCCGCCCAATGTCTGAAGTCCACCTGTTATACATACCGTTATTTGGTAAAGCCAGAATTCATGGTCCATAAGATATTTTCCGAATAAGTCCGGTAATCCATTAGAAGGCAAATCAATGCAGCCAGGACAGTCAATCCCGCCGCGCTTGTTCGTCATCACGATGCAAACACGCACATGTGTGGCCTATGATGGATACATGTATACAACACAAATCCGTCGTATGGTTTCCTTCGAAATTCCCAAGACCGAACTAGCCTGGCCGTAATGAGGACGTTGGATTTTCATGGGTGTATAGCAGAACGTCCAGTTCGACGTCGAAGTGTCGGACCGAGCCCCCCTCCCGTATGTGGATCAGGGGGTTGAAACTATCGACCCTTACCTTCCAACGTCTGTGGAAACGCTATGGATGCCATAGTGCGCTCCGCGGGTCGTCAGATGGTGGATAACGTTTGTCCATATTCTGCAAGCCAATTCTGCGAGTTTTTTCCTGTTTTGCTTAAGTACACTTCAAATTGTCCTGTGTATACTGGTCACGTGGCATGTTCCAATGTATGGTTCTGACTAAACAAACCACTCTGAAGCTATACGTTTCACTACACTTTATTACGCATAATTTGTAGCTTATGACATAACCTCCATATTGATAGCTGTTAAGTTGGTTGTACACATTCACATGGACGTATTTATTAGGCTACATATCAATGGTAATCTAAAAGGTATGCATTAGGTAATTTTAATTTAATTCCTTGTTAGATGTATCGATATTTTTAAATACTATGGATATACCTATGTATTTAACCGAACTTATTTCATATTGACACGTTTCCGCTTTTGTAGCACACTGATGGTCTACGGGGACGTCTAGATTGTTATGGAAATGTCAATGGTGGAAGACGAACAACCGTATCAAATAATGTCTGAGAGGAAGAGCCCTCCTCATTTTTTATGTGCATTCCACAGAAGCCATA
>JABUQX010042527.1:52500-60000 GCA_015478945.1 Trachelipus rathkii | reverse complement strand
TTCAGTATGTCCTCTTTTCTGTTATTTATAATATCTTGAAATTTGTTATCGTTTCTCTTTCTTTTATGGTCAATGAATATGTACTATTCTTCTCAATTATGTACTACGATCTTTTAGTTCTTTTAAATAATTGTATTAATCTTCTTATATATTCCAATAATGTTTCTTATTTCTGTTTTTGGGTTTGGCCCAAAACAATACTCTTATTCAAATAGTTTGTCACTTTTCACTTTGAACGAACAAAAATACTCCTATGTTTATTTAGTTTATTTAAGAAAGTCACAAATTTTTATGAGTTATTTATTTTATGTTTATCTAACAAAGTGTCAACTTTTTATATTTATTCACTTGATTATAAATACTCTTTTTGAATATGAAAAAGATTTATTCAACAAAATAGATACTCTTGTGTATCAAAAATCATTTCCATCATAAATACTCTGAAAAATAAGAAAACTGTAATACCACTTTATTCCTCCCCACCCGTTGTTGAGACAACAACGTGGGATAAGGTTACTTGTTTTTCTTCAAATAAGAATTTTCCTTGTTTTCTTTCTTACTTAATATTTTCTTATTTTCTCTCACTGGTCAACAGGCGGATTTACTTAATGATACTGCTTCATTATTCTTCACACCTTTTCATTAGTGAAATTAAATATCAGTAACCTGATTAGGTCTTTTATACTGAACTATGTATTTCAATTATTTGTTGTCCTTTTTCGTTCTAATATAAATGGCTGTACATTTGGAATGTCCTGACACAATCCTTGCGATCGTGTATGCGGCCTGTCATCATTATTGATAGTAGTTGGCTCTACATCATCTCTTCCATTTTCTAAAAATCCAGCAAAATCAAACTCGCTAGGCGCATCGTCTCTCTCCTCCTCCATCTCAAGGGGAGTCTCATTTAAGGATAATCGTCTTTTAACTTCATCTAAATTTTCTCTATGAAGAGACTGAGCATTTCGATTTTCTCTGTGAGTGTTTAAGCTCCATCTGATTATAGTTTCATTTGGTTGCCTTTCTTGTAAAGCTCTACTACTCCTCACAAGATGCCCCATTAAAAATTCTTTTAAACTTGATTCTGGAGTACTGCTAATCAAAGAAATTGATTGGTCATTTTCTTCATTTTGTGTTGGTTCTGGCAACAGATTAGAAAGTTCAATATCTGAAAGATTTTCAATAATTTCTATTTGCTCAATTTCTTTAGGTGAGTTAGGAGAGGATGGAGAAGACACTGAAGTTATAGGTAAGTTCATTTGGGTTTGCATTTCTTGCATTTTATTTTTTATTGTCTGGAAGGTTTCCACTGTTTCTTCAGTTATTTCAAAACCTTCAAACTCAAAGTCATCTGAGTCATCCAAACCAGTTATTTCTAACTGATCTTGACTAGAAGTTCCTTTCTCTTCATCAATAATTTCCTCATTTAATTCAATTTTTCTCTCTAGTCCTTGGGCTTTTTCAGCTTTTTCAAAAAGGTCATCATCAGTTAAATTCATAGCCCATTTTTGAAATAATTCATTGTTCTCTAAATAATGAGGTGGTAACAACCACTTCCGTAATTGGCGATGATGGACTTTGTACTGTTTTCCCTCAATTGATTCAAGTACATAGGTAATCATATTTTCATTAACTTTAATTACCTCATAAGGGCCATGGTAACGAGGACGGAATTTGTTAGTTACCAAATCACCCGGCAAATGTATTTTTAAACCTACTTGTTGGTGCAACTGGTAAGGTTGATAATGAGAATGTCCTGGTTGCCAAAATATATCTTCAGTTCTCCAAGATAGTCCGCTATAGGGTGTGTGTTGTTTTTGGAGAATATATTCACAAGGAGACAGACCTAATTGGGAATGTTCAGTATGGTTATATATCATAACTATTCTTGGCAACTCTGCATCCCACAAGGTGTAATCTTTGATAGTCATTCTTAAGTACTGAATTATAGTTCTATTAACTCTTTCCACAGCTCCATTTGATGAAGGAGTGTAAGGTGTTGTCAAAATGTGTCGTATATTATTAAGTTGAAGCATTTCTTCAAACTCTGGGCCGATGAATTCCCGACCATTGTCTGTCAATATTTTCTTTGGTATGTTTGGGAGATATGGTAACATATTTTGTTGAAATGCGTTAGTCACGGTTTTACACTTTTTATTAGGTATGGGAATTGCAGCGATCCATTTTGAGTGGTGGTCTACCATAACTAATGCATAATTATTTCCTTTCTTGGTTTTGGGTAATTGCAACAGGTCCATAGCCACCAATTCAAATGGAAAATCAGTTGTAATTTTTATGGTTGGTGGAGTATATATAATATTAGCAGTTTTTGATGCCTGACACTTGTAACATGTTGTAGCAATGTCATAACATATATCATAAGCCTTGGGATGCCAAACATACCTAGTTACTAAGGCACGTAATTTGTTTTTGCCTATATGCGCGAAATTAATGTGGGCCATTATTGCCAAATTAGTAAAGGCAGTAAAAGGGACGATGTAAGTTGTTTCTTCATATTTGGTTAATTTACATAGGAGACCATCTTGGATGAAAATATATTTCTTGAAACGTAAATACGGTTTAAGATTGCCTGTTAAAGGCCTATTATTTTTAACAGCCTGGTATAATTTTTTTAATACCCGATCATTTTGTTGATAATCTTTAATTTCCTCCGGTGTTATGGATATTTCATCCCAATGCGTGTCTTCATGATCAATTATAGATAATTGATGTATTCTAGGTATTTTGGGCACCTCCCCACCAGTTTTAACTTGATCCCTCTGTTCAACCGCAGTTGGTAATGATATACTTGATTGCTCTTCTAAGGATTCGTTCAGCAAATCATACTCCCTTTGATATCTCTTCAAAACTGTATGGGATCATTTTGTAGGTGGTTTGAAGTTTCACGACTAGTTCCCACTAATAGGTTGTAATGGAATCCTCCCAAACATAATAAAGCACAGACATTAGTGGTTTGTTGACACCCAAATTGTAAGGGTTTACTATTCCCATAATATACTAATACTTTAGCCTTGAAAAGTGTACCAAAAGCTTCTATGGCCTGCACTATTGGCAATTGTCCTGTATGCTTCATGAGACGGAGTTGTTTTGTAATGGAAATATTACTCTTTCCCATGGGTAATTTGTATGTTGCACGGTTGTCTATCAACTCCTGCACAACCCCTTCTCTTATTTCTTGATGTTTTTCTTGTGTACCATAAAGCCATACTGAGAAACTCTGGAACAAAGAATCTCCCCCTCCTGGCATTTGAACTTCTGCATATCCAGCAGGGATCTGTTTCTGGTCCTTTATGTCTTCTTCTTTAATGTCAGGAACAGGTGATCGTGACAAGGCGTCAGCGATGACATTTTCCTTCCCAGGGATATAGATTAGTTCATAATCTATATCATTAATTTCTTCTAATGTTCGAGCTACTCTTTGGTTCACTAGTGTCATGTTGTTCAGATAGAGTAGTGGTTTATGGTCAGTATGGATTAAGACTTTGATTCCATACAAAAATGGCTTAAGAGATTTTACAGCCCAGCGAATAGCGGCTACTTCGCGTTCCGTAGTACTGTATCTCTGCTCTGCCTTAGAGAAAGTTGTTGAAATATAAGCAATGGGACGATGGTCCCCATTTTGTTCTTGAGCTAGACAAGCTCCAGCACCTATATTGGATGCATCTACATACAATAGTAAAGGTGAAGCATCTTCAGAGCGATCAGGGTAAGATAATACATGAGGATCTGCCAAAGCTTTCTTTAGGTCTTCAAAAGCTTTTTGGCATTGAGTAGTCCATTTTACGTTCTTTAGACTAAGTAGTTCAAATAACGGTTTTGCCATTTCTGAGCACCTGGGAATGTGGCGACGGTAAAAATTTACCATCCCAAGGAATTGCCTCACTTTCCTTATCGTTGTTGGAGCTGGAAAATCCATGATTCCCTGAAGGTTTTTATCCAAGGGAATCATACCTTCTTCAGAAACTAAATGTCCCAGATATTTCACCTGTTTGCGAAGTAGATCGGTCTTAGCAGGTTTTATTTTAAACCCTGTTTCTTGGAAAGCCTGTAAAACCCTATCTAAATTTTCAAGGTGTTTACTAAATGAGTCACTGATGATGAGGACATCATCTAAATATACCATGACACTAGTCCATGGTATTTTGGCTAGAGCCATCCTCATGCCCCGCTGGAATGTAGCGGGTCCATTTTTGACTCCAAATGGCATTCTTAGGAATTCCCAGTGAGATAGAGGAGTGGTGAAAGCGGTTTTTTCCACACTGTCTTCGTCCATCTCTACCTGGTAATAACCCTTTACCAGGTCTATGGTCGAGAAATATTTCATGCCTTGTAGACTAAAAAGCATGTCTATTAAATTAGGAATGGGGAAACTGTCTCCTCTGGTGATTTTATTTAATGCGCGGTAATCAATGCATAATCGTATAGTGCCATCAGGTTTGCGGATTGGCACCACTGGAGCAGAGTACGGCGACTTACTCCGTTGAATAATTCCATCCTTCTCCAGTTGTTGACAACATTCTTCTACCTCTCTCAAAACTGGCCCTTGCAGTCTTCTTACGGGCACTTGGACTGGATCTTCTGTAGTTGTCTCTATCCTATGTTTGAGGATGGATGTACAACCTACATCAGAATCCCCTAAGCTGAGTACTGTGGGATATTTAGAAAGGAGGGTTAATAACTGATTTCTTTCTATGGGTGATATGTCCGCCTCCTCTAGACGAAATGCGTTTGTTAAGTTTTCTGGGGTCCATGATTCATAATCATTTTTCTTTTCTTGATTAAGTTCCACCAAGTTTATGGCTGGACACTCTTTGCCTATTATTTCTAACTGGCCGATCTTCTGGCCCCTTTTTAATTTCTGTATTTTATCAGTAGTATTTTGAACCATTATGAGGGTTTTATTTTGTTCTACAGATAATACTCCTGGTCCCACTATTACTTTATCATTTGGGTTGTTTTCCAGTAGGATCAGGTCTTCGTCAGATATGTTGAGGAGATTAATACTAATCTCTAAAGCTGAAAAACTTTTGGGTGGTATGGTAGTGGTTTCTGCTACTCTACAATGATATTCTTTTTCACTGGTGTGTCGGACATCCGTAGAAACTGGTGTCACCATATTTTCTCGTCGTAGGACCAATTCACCATTATGGGGGTCAGGCAATAGATGTTCTTCCCGCAATATGTCATACCCAATAACTAGCTCATATTCAGTGATTCCATCAGGAATTATTACAAAGGTACTTGCTTTGGTGTAATAAGTAGGTGAAAATTCCAATGAAAGGGTAACTGCTCCCATTACAGGGAAAAGTACTTGTCCTATTCCGGACACTCGTTTGAATGGTGTCTCATGTAATGGGTATTTTCTGTGATCCAATTTTTCAAACAAACTAGCAGATATTAAACTTATACTAGCTCCTGTATCCACAAAAGCTCTCACATTAATTATTTCGGGTTGCCCCCTGATGTTTACATTAAGTAATAACGTTTCTATTGTTGTGGAGGTAATATGTATACCTATTATTTCACTTTGGTCAATCTTTTCATCCTGTTCATTTTCTTTAGCATTAGGAATGTTCTCTAGTTGATTTTCTTCCATCATGATTTGTTGGTCAGTTTCTTTACTAAATTGATCAATATTTGTTATTGGAGTCCTTTCTTCCTGAGACCGTTCAGGATATGCTTGACCCTCTATGTTCTCTATTGGACAAGGGATTACAAGTTCTAAACCCGAATTTTTTTCTTCTGACTCTGATGTGCGGTCTTCCACATCAGAGTGACCTAGTTTCCCTTCTTGGCTGTTGTACAATCCTGCCCCAAATGTTCTCCTCCACAATAGGGACAACATAGTCGCACATTACCTCTAGTAGGGCAGTCCTGAACTACATGTCCTTCTTCCTGGCATCTCAAACATTTATTCTTTGCACTGTAGCAGTTATCGAACGTGTGCCCTCTCTTTCCGCAATGCTGGCAGAAAGGCCTAGCGCGACATTCCCTCACTGTGTGTCCTGGTTTCTTGCAAAACTGACAGTACTGCTCAGGATTATTCTTTCTTGGGGGATTATCTGACCACTTTCTAGTGGGAGTCCATTCTTTTGATCTTTGTGGCCACTCAGGTTGTCTCTGTGCATTATTCCTAGTAGGTTGTTTTGGTATTGCCCCCTGATTAGTTCTTCTCTCTGCTGGTATGTTCGGGGATGCCACCCTATAAGTTGATTGTGGTTGGCAACAACAATTATTTTGCGGAGAAGCGGCCACCATATTAATAGGTGTAATGTTTGTGAGATCAATAACTTCAGGTTCTTTTTTCCGGCTGTTATTTGTTAACAGATTTGTTTCCACCATAGTCACTAAGCGCTCCCAAGGGACTTGAACACCCATTGTGGACTCTACTGTATCCAATGTAGCCTCTACTTGAACTTTTATATTATGCGGAATGCTCTCCAGGAAACGTTTTCTAACCAGTTTCATTCCTCGAATATCAGAATCAGGGAAAGCTCTCTGAGCCAAACCCTCCAATCTCAAGGCATATACTGCTGCCGACTCATCTTCTTCAAGAGTGGCTTCCATGAATTTTTCTAGTTCAGTTTTCTGCTCTCGGACTATCTCATCTTTATACCATTGAAGGAGTTTGATTTTTACATCTTCATAACTGAAAGTATTAGTTGCTATAGTTTTATATACATTTAAGATGGGTCCTTCCAAATGGGATCCCAATAACGGCAACTGCCCCTCTATTGATCCAGGGTACATTTTTTCACAATAATTTTCAAATCTGTCAAGAAATTGGACTAGTGTTTCTCCACTGCCTTTCCTGTATTTTCCCGGTGGCATGACCTTAATAGGTCGATTCACTGTTAATGCGTCCACCATGGATTTCATAAGTTTCATCATTTCTGCATTTTGCTTTAATACTTGTTGTACTGTTTCATTACTTATATCATTGTTACTTGGCTCAATTTCTGATGGATTATCTGCTCCTGTCACCTCTCCTGTCTTTCCTTTGTTATCTTCAGACATTTTTATTGTATTAATTTGAACTGGTTATATTTAACCAATAAGGGAAAGAACAAGGGAAGGGAGAAAAGCGGAACAATGATAGGTAAGAGAATAAGTGTATAGAAGGATGTATTATTGAGGCTTGCGACAAGTGTTATTGATTTAAAGGGTATGTTCACTGAAACAGTGAACGAAGAATGGCCAAAAGAGACGCAGCGAACTACGCTCTGCTACCATTTATATAATGGTGCTGGCAATAAAATAAGAAAAGGGAAATAAGAAGGGACTAACCTATCTAAGCTTTTCTTATTGTCTTGGTATTCGTTTAAGGAAGGAAGAAATGACCTCTCTTCTATTGAAATGGCAAGACAATTGCTTCAGACCATAAGGGTCCTGCTGCGTGTAGAATTGGACACACTCGTCCACTGAACTGGAAATTAAAAATAATCCAGGAAAGAATGGTGCATAATAAAAAGGGATGGT
>JABUQX010042527.1:35000-37500 GCA_015478945.1 Trachelipus rathkii | reverse complement strand
TTTTAGTTTTTCTCTAGCATCGACCGTTTTTGTGTTACGACGGCAGGAAGTATTTATTGGCATCTCATTTTGTATGGTGGTTACAGTTACAAAAAAAAAAATTTTTTTTTCTTTCTTCCGATTTTTTTATTGTGTTTTATTCAGTTTTTTATGCAGATTCCAAATATGTTTTTAGTTTTTCTCTAGCATCAACCGTTTTTGTGTTACGACGGCAGAAAGTATTTATTGGCATCTTCTCATTTTGTATTGTGGTTAAATACTTCCTGCCATCGTAACACAAAAACGGTTGATGCTAGAGAAAAACTAAAAACATATTTGGAATCTGCATAAAACACTGAATAAAAACAATAAAAAAATCAGAAGAAACAAAAAAAAAATTATTTTTATTTGGAATCTGCATAAAAAACTGAATAAAAAACAATAAAAAAAATCAGAAGAAACATTTATTTATTTTTTTTTTTTTGTAACGGTAACCACCATACAAAATGAGATGCCAATAAATACTTCCTGCCGTCGTAACACAAAAACGGTCGATGCTATAGAAAAACTAAAAACATATTTGAAATCTACATAAGAAACTGAATAAAAAACAATAAAAAAATCAGAAGAAACCAAAAAAAAATTTTTTTTTTGTAACGGTAACCACCATACAAAATGGGATGCCAATAAATACTTCCTGCCGTCGTAACACAAAAACAGTCGATGTCAGAGAAAAACTAAAAACATATTTGGAATCTACATAAAAAACGGAATAAAAAACAAAAGAAAAATCAGAAGAAACATTTTTCTTGTTTAACATGATATATATATATATAAATAATAATAATATATATAAAATATATAATATATAATAATATAATATATATTATATATATATATATATATATATATATTATATATAATATATATATATATATATATAATATAATAGTAGATACATACTAAATATAATTCAAATAATTTCAGTATTGATGTATAAATATTATATATATAATATATATATATATATATATATATATAATAGGTAGTATATATATAATGTAGTAGCCACGATATGCAATATATATTATTATATATTATATATATATAATATAGATAACTTATATATATAATATATATATATATATATATATATATATAGATATATATATATATAATATATATATAATATATATCTATATATAATATATATATATTTTTATATTATAAATTATTATATAAATTAAATAATATTTATATAAGTATATTCCATATATATTTATAAAAAGCATGCAATATAATATATATATATTATATTAATAATATACTTATATATATATATATTAATTATTATTTTATTAAATAAAAATATATTATTATTTTTTATATATATATATTATATATATAATATATATATATATATATAAATATAATAATATATATATAATATATATATATATATAAAGAAATATATATATATATATATATATATATATATATATATATATATATATATATATAATATATATATATATATTTTTAAATATAAAAAATATATATATAATATTATATATATATATAAAATATATATATAATATATATATATAATAATATATATATATATAATAATATATATAATATATATATATATATATATATATAATATATATAATTATATATATATATATATATATATATAGTTATATAATACTATATATATATTATAATATATATAGATATAATATATATAATATAAATATATATATATATATATTGGAAATCTTTTTACTTTATTCGTAAACTGATATTTTTTATGGAAATTATACCCTTGGCAATATAAAAACTTTAATAATTTATTTCACACAAAAACATTTGGTAAAAACTGAAATTTAAAACTATTTACAAATACACAAATTAGCTTTCGCCCAGTACAACAAAGGGCTTCTTTCAGAATTTTGACGTTATAAGGACTAAATATAAATTTTTTTAAAAAAAGACAAATAATGTAGGAAATCTCTAAGTTGGTTGTTCAATTATGACTCCTTCTTCTTGATATTCCCAAGACAACGTGATGAAAGCAGAAAAGAATTTTGAATTTTGTCCAATTTGAAGTCACCTCCTATCTTGTTGAAATTATCTAGATTATAAATAAAAACAGACTCCATAATTTTTCTTTTTTTAACATGATTGCAAAACCTTAATGGGGAAGCCTCATTTATATTGATTTTATGATTGTTAACTGAACGATGAAATGTTAAAGCTGAGTTTTTTGTATCATTTAATAAATCTTGAGTATGTTGATCTAATCTCCTGGTAAAATCAATAGTTTCGCCAATATAGACACTAGAGCATTGATAGCATGGAATTTTATAAATACATTGATTGCATTTTTAAACATAGTTTATGGTACACTTCGTCAAACCAAGAAGCAATTATCAATTTGTCTAATTACTCTCCTAAAGAAGATGAGAAGCTCTTACTAGGATTTGGATTGTCTTTTGCTCTGGAAAAGTCAGACAAC
>JABUQX010042527.1:0-2500 GCA_015478945.1 Trachelipus rathkii | reverse complement strand
AATATATATATATTATTATATACATATATAAAATAATAGATATATATATATATATAATATAGATATATTATATATATATAGCTATAATATTTAATATATATATTATACTATATTATATTTAATAAATATTATATATATATTAATATATTATATAACTAATTTTATTTGAAAATTTATTATATTTATAACAAACGTTTAATATATATGAATGTGAATACGCGACTCTGAGTCAAATCATTTAAATACGAGTACGCGTATAGAGTTAAACATGGTTTGTCATACAGCTAGATAACGGTTTGAGCTAGGCACCGTCATATTATGTATATATATATATATATATGCTATACTAAAATCAATATTGTAAAAAAGTTGAAAGATCAATTTCTTCCAAATGTAAAATCCTTCTCAGTTAAGAATATTCAATCCACTCTCACTCAGAAAGGTGTCTTCTAAGTCCAAACTAGTAGGTTTTGGCATTGATCATGCTAGCATGTGCGTGCTAGGATGTTGGTGCAGTGAGATATATATATATATATAAATATATATATGTAGTATATATGTTGGATTAGTACTGTAGTCGGTGCGGTGCGTGCGGGTGTGTAGTGTCTCAACAGTGTACTATAGTATAGGTGTTAGATGCGGCGCACTCATAAAATTCCAGTGTGTTCACACGGGCCGGTGTACGTAGATGCGCTATATAATATATATATATATATATAGTGTAGCATCAAAACATAGATGGATATCTACGGTGGTATGTAGTTAGCGCTTACCCTTGTGTGACGGTCTGGATTACTCACGGTACTCTTACGACATGAGTGCGGTGTATCAGAAGTATGTACTGTTAGCATAAGTGTGAGCTCAAATAATTTGGGGTGCTCTGAGGCCAACCTCAGTTCCAAACTACTAACTCTATATAGTACGTATTAAGAGTTTTACAGCTTTACCTCACGGGGTGTACATATGTAATAAAAGTTAGTCTCAAGAATACTATAATCTCCTTTTTACAAATAATTTCGATTCATTGAGTTAATTCTTTATCCTTTATTAAAGGTTACTATCTTCTCTCATATCTCTCTTTTCATACTCTATCATCTTCTCTCTCTCTTCTCTCTCTCTCTATCTCCTCTCTCTCTCTCCTTACTCTCTCTCTATTATCATCAATTTCTCTCTCTATCTCTCTCTCCTCTCTCTCTCTGTAGTAAAAGATAAACATATTATTTTCCCTCATGAATATTTTTTCCTATTTAGACCGTATTTGTAAAGTTCATATTAATGTTTTTTATTTATTATGTTTTCTTATATTATGTGTTAAATATATGTCGCTTTCCAATACTATACGTATGGCTACCTAAATTCAATATTTTCTTCTCTTTGATATTGCTGTTCGTATATTAAAAAAAATTATTAATAGACTCACGTAAGATTTGGTACCAAGTAGGTATAAAAATGCACGTGGCTATTATAGAATATTATAAATAAGGTAGTTGGGATTAAGTTTGGTATAGTGAGGTATATGAATGATTTAATACATATTAGTATCTCTATCATACTCTTTGAATAGGTGAACACCAAGGATTTACAAGGTAATGACGCTACCTCTTAGATAGTAAGTAAAGTCTCCTGCAATTTTGCATTTTGAATCTATACTCACTAGAGTGAGGAGAGACCATCTCTGAGCACAGCTCCTCGTGATAGATCTATATCCACGATCTCCTCCTACATAGAGTACACTAATAGAGCTGTTGAACTCAAGAACACTCCTACTTTCTAGAAGAATATGATATGGGTATTAATTAATGGAATTATTTATTTTAACGCGACAGGGTAGTATTTCACCTTTGGCATAGTAAATTTATCTTGACTATTTTATGGATATCGAATAACTTCTTTCTCTACTCTCTTCTTATACATTCTCTCTACTCATCTCGCTCTCTCTCTCTCATCATTACTCTGACTCTACTTCTCATCTATCGTTCTCTCTCTCTTCTCTAGCTCTCTCTCTACTTACTTCATTACTCTCTCTACTCTTCTGCTCACTTTCTTCTTTCTCTCTCTCATCTTTGGGAAGAACATTATTATGTAATAGGATATAGGATTAAAAAAAATATACTTACTTCATCTATTAGAATTTCTATTTTTTATTAATAAAATTTACTTATATTTTAAAACTGGGTAAAAATAATATATAGTATATATATCTAATAATATTTAATTATATTTTATATATATTAAATCATATTTTAATATATTAAATGTATTTTATCGTACTAAATCGTGTTAAATTGTAGTTTATCGTATTAAATTATTAATTTAAATTTAAGCAATATTATATCACCGTAATCTATTTAAATATAAATATATATAATATAATTTTAAATCGTAATATTTTTAACGTATTAAATCGTATTTTATTGTATTAAATTGTATTTAAATAATGTTAAATAATATTTTAATTAATTTAATTTTAATAAATATATTTAATTAATTAAGTAATAGT
>JABUQX010042526.1:0-19183 GCA_015478945.1 Trachelipus rathkii | reverse complement strand
TGCAATTTGAAAGAAGTGGTTGAATTCTTTTATTGTTTTCCCGCCAATGCATTTCCCTTCAAATTTCCTTTTCTTGTTTATATTCCTGCAGCTTGGAGCTGGTGGTGATGCTGGTGTTCTGTCTACCGTGAGGGCGCCTTTTTCCTTTTCTGCCTGTTCCAATTTTTCCCCTCTCGGTTCCCTTTTTGTTCCTTTGGCTCGAAAAACCAATTACCGCCACTACTCAGATTGGTGGCTGGCCTTACCCACCTACGGGGAGACATGGTTGTCGCTGAAGCAGCTCCATTTCCCGTGTATCTATGGGAAGCTTTCTGACAGTAGGCGGGGATAGAGGAAATTGTTTTTCAAAGAGTTAAAGCCGTTCATTTATCTTCTGCTATCATGGACAGGTCCCCCACGAACAAAAAACAATGCTGTGCTGTCAAAGGAGACTACCGGTCGTGTGGCTGTTGGGATATGTGGCCCAACAGAGAACCCTGCAGCTCTGCGACGGCTACTTGGTATTGCCGCCTCGCTGCAATCATTGCCAGGGGTTGCCCCCTCCTCTGATGGCTGGTCCGAGAGATGGCTCATCATTTCCGCATGATCTGCTCACCCCAGTTTTATTCGGAATTGATTACTCGTTTTCATGGTTTAATCATGAGAACAGGCAATGACCAGACACAAAATTGACACAAACATTAACCATCGAACACACGACCAGACATGAAGAGAAGAGCCATGCACAGATGGCATACTTACAGAATGTATTACATACTTACAGGATGTGCGATCGTTGAGAACAGCGAATTGGCAAAGATGAGGGACCCTTTCCGGCGCCTGAAAATTGCAGCAGTGAAATTATCCTTCTGTCGCTGAAAGAACACCAGTTAAGACGTTAGAGTGTTGGATTACAGCTCTGCTGACCCCACAGTGCGGAAGATGGAAAACTTGGACTACAGCAGTATGAGACATATTCTGTTTTTGAAAAAGAGAGTGTTGGGGTGTAAAACCAGACGAGTGCCAATCACATGATCCCATCAAGCGGGAAAAACCTGTTAAATCGTTTCAGCAGCACCCACCGCGTAGTTATTAAGAGAGAAAGTCAACGAAAGATTCCAAATGTGTCTTCCCTGAAGTACGAACTCGTGCTCGCTTTATCTCCAGGCGATATACATTTGCCCCTCCCAAAGTAATACAGCCATGAGATCTGGACGAGTTCTTCAACAAGAAAACCAGGCTTGTCCACCGTCTCTGTCTCAGATGGGTGGCCTAAGAACTGGAACCAAGTCAGACTTGATACCTTGCCTCGAAACCTAACTTCCAGGATATCTCCACCTCTACAGTACAGGTCAACATCCTAGATGGTGCTGCCATCATCAACATACTGCGAACAGGGACAGCAAAGACATTCCAAAGTAGAGGCATCAATTGCGGTTCGTGTAAACTGGCAGGAGTTTCTTCTCATCGACGACAACAAGACGGAACTGTTCTCCTTCCTGGCTTCTAACGTGACAGACATTCCCACCAACAAACAGATCATCGCCACACAAGGTACTGGCGTTCTTCTCTGCAATGACGGGGACGTATCAGCTATAGCGCTATGCATACATGTAGAAGCTGACACTCGAATCATCCTACACCTACAGGATGCCGTTAAACAGGGGTACAACAAGGTGTCAATACGCACTATTGATACAGATGTGGTGGTCCTTGCCATAACGGTGGCCAACCACCTCAAAATTTCGAAACTCTGGATTGCCTTTGGAGTTGGGAAGAGCTTCAGGTTCATCGCTGCTCATGAGATCGCAAAAGCTCTTGGTCCTGACCGATGTGTAGCCTTGCCTATGTTCCACGCGTTCACTAGTTTGACACTGTGTTCTGTTTTGCCGGCTGGGGCAGAAAGTCTTCATTGGACACTTTGACCACGTATGGAGACGTCACACCAACATTCTGCGCCTTGGGTGCCATGCCAGAACCAAATGCCATTGACGACTGGATGCAGCTACTGGAATTATTTCTTGTCTTGCTCTACGATCGCACCAGCACAGAGGTCGGTGCAAACCAGGCAAGGAAACAGCTGTTCAGCAAGAAAGGCAGAGCTCTGGATGGTCTGCCTTCTACACAGGCTGCACTCATCAAACACAACAAGAGAGCTTGTTACCAGGCTGGTTACTGTTGGGAACAAATGATGACACCTGTTCCAGAGCTTCCGTTCCCAGGTGAATGGGGTTGGAACAGACAGTCAGGTGGTGTATGGAGTATAACATGGACGACCCTACCAGAGGCATCAGAAGCTTGAAGGGAACTATTGCGATGTGGCTGCAAGACCGGATGCATGGGACGTTGCAAATGCCAGAAGGCGGCTCTTCAGTGTACAGCACGTTGTCACTGTGATGGGCCGTGCACTGAGTGACGGAAGCGGACCACAGAAAACAAATAATTAATTATTTATTGTTTGGGCAAATATATAGTCCTATTGACATCCAAATAAAGTTTTGTAAGCTATTCTGTGTATCTCTGTTCCTGCGAAACCAGAATTAATATTTCTTCCATTTGCAGAACCTTTCCCAATGATTTAAAATAGTGTAATGACGAAAACATGGTCAAAATTATAGGTTTTTAAGTCAAACTCTTGATTGTTTTCCATTTCAACTATTATTTGTGCAGCACAATGACTTAATGTTTTTTAACAGCAAGGAAATTCATTCCCTTACATAGAATTGATTTGAACGTACAATACCAACGATTTTGACGTAAGGTATGGTGGCCATCTTGAAAATGACAACTATTTCTGTCACAGGTCGAATAGGAGAGGGCTCTATATCTAAATATCACATCTGCGGACCAAATAGCATGATTGTTTCATCAAACCCACAATAATTCCCCTATTTGCCGTAATATAAGTTTCTATATAGATCCATTTTTCCATTTACTTTTAATAATTTTACTGATACACCCTCCATATATAGAAAGATATATATATATATATTGGTTATATATATATATTATTATGTTATATATATATAAGTTATAAGTTATAATAATGGAGGCTGGTTATGTATATATATATATATGCTACACAAAGTATATATATGTTATGCTATTAGGAATATTAAGGTTGATGGCGGTTACAGCAGTTGGAAGAATATATATATTATATACATATATATTATATATATATATATATTATGGCGTTATTATATATTATTGTTAAGAGCAGCTATTAAGGTTGGCTAAGGTTAAGGTTGTTGGTTGTTGTTAGCATGTGTTATGCGCATATATTACATATACATATTACAAGTATATATAGTAGGTGTAGTATATATATATATATTGGGCTATATATTGAGAGTACATAAATATATATATATTATTGGTTGCTACATATATATATATATATATATATATATATATACATATTATATTATGTTATTATTAAATGATTAAGATATATATAAAGATATTTTGGTTATGCATATGATAATTATTATTGATACAGAAATTTAAATACCAGCTTCATATATAGATATATATATATATATATATATATATATATATGCTATTATTGTTATATATATATTATTATTATATATACATATATATAGCATATTAGCATATATATATTATTAAGTATATATATATATATATATATATGATATATTATTATAAATGATAAGTGCTATTATACATATATTATTATAAAAAGTATATATATATTATTATTACATATATATATAAGAGTATATAAAGAGTTATTATTGGTTATTACATATATATATATATATGCAGTATATATACAGTTACATATGTATATATATGTATATATATATTAGGTCGCTCTTACATGTAGAGGTCAAATTTTAAAGTAGTGTTTTTCAATGTTTGATTTCGTAAATTTGTTCCAATGTTATAAAAAATCATTCGGACTAAATTTTAACCAAATTGATCAATTTTTACAGGTTTCACGAAACTGTTATTGTTATAAATTTTTGTAGGGTTTTGGGCAAAAAGTATTACATTTTATAAACATATTTTTATTATAAAATACAATTGAATTTTTCTCTTAATAATAACACAAATTCGAAACTTTATTATTGTAGATTGTATAGAAAAGATCGTAACTTTTTTAACAATCAAACTAGATTTTTAGCATCTAGGTATTGTTTACGGTTGTTCTTAATGATTTGAAAAGCAAATTGAGCCGATCCTCGTTTCTGAAACGTCCAGACGTTGTATATTCTTGAATTGAAGCAACACCTAGTTCCACTTGATCATTTGTTTTTGCTAAAGAATTTACTATTGCTTCGGCAGCTATGAAATCATACCTATTTAACTTTGTTTCAGGATCTTCAGTTAAAAATTCACCCGGTAAGCAAAGTATAGTAAAAATGTTTTTGCTCCTCTTCCGTTACAAAATCTTCGAAATGTAAATGCATAATTTTGTCAGATTATTTTGGGTGCATTTTCCTTATCTCCTCCTTTTAATGATGGTTATATCACTGCTTTCTTTTCTATCGATTCAATTTCAGAATAAAAGAGGGAGAGAAGAATCAAACCTTCGGACAAAACCATAGGTAGTTCAGTGTAGTTGCAGTTGAAGCACTGGTTTTTCGGTTGGGGCATTCATAAATTATTCGAATAAGCTGTAAGTCATTCTTGGATACTTTGGAAGCTAGAGGAGCCAGAAACCATGCTTTAATACACACATTTGTAATAAAAATGTTGAACTCTCTTAATTCCTGAAGTTCCGTTGCAGTAAGATGAAACTAAGCTGTAAACATAAAGACTTTTAGGCTGTAAATTGCTTTTGACATCCAACAAGCTTGATGCATACTTCCAGGAATTCAAAATTTAATCCCACCATGTTGTTTTCTTCCTATAAAAATCATAGTAAATTCTAGTAATTCACCACAGTCATTCCTTAGCTGCTGATTCACAAATTGCTTGTCACAGAAATCGATGATTTCCGTTTTATCAACAAAAAGTTGAGAAGACGCAATTTCGCCAGAAAACATCCTCCTATATAGATTACTAGATCTATTGCATGCCATTGTATCTTAAAGCGTTTAAATAGTTAAAATCCAGGTGAAGTTACTAGACCATTGTGTTCTCTGAATGCGGCACCTAAGACTAGCTCCAAAATATGATGACATACAAAATGTTGCAGACGACGATATAATAAACGTTCCAAAAATGAGACATGCTCCTGAGTTTTGTCCTGTATTGGCACTTTTAGTTTCAACACATAAGGATTTTACCAATGATTTGAGATTCCAATTACATATATCATTATATACAGCTTGAGCCATGACTTCTCCACTTCCATTTACTATCTTTGGAATTTCCAGTAATTTGATACTACTCATTTTTTGACACCAGAATGCCAAGTCTGTCCACCCTTTCACTACCTCTTATATCATACATATGTTTGTTATCCTAATGAATGGTCAACATTTTGTCCGGTTCGAAAGATTCTTTTATTATTGAAGACATTTTTTTACGATATCGCTGACATTCACGTTGAATAGATGTTCTGTTAATTGCAATTTCACTTGGATCATGCTCGTGGGATTGTGTGATTGCCTTTAGTTTCATCATGGCAGCCCAATCACTAAGGTAATTCCGGTCAAGAATTTCTATGAATTCTGATGAAATACCTTTCTTGAGTTCTCGCTTATACGTTTTGGGTCGTGTTTATAGCTTGCATGCGGACCTTGCATGTCTGCACTTTTCTCATCTGAAATACTGCTGCTTCTGCTTGTTAGTATAGTTGTTTCGGAGACAATTTTCTTTTCATATTTTGGTTTCTGAAGTCTTATCAAATGTTATCAAGCCTACCTTGTTTCTTTTTTTTCCTTAACTATTTTTCTTCTTTAAAGACCACTAACGGCCTGGTAGTCCTTTTCTACTTTGATATTCAAGTAAAAAAATTATCTTCATCTTCTTTGTTCATTGATCAATATTGCATTTACATGCGACATGTCAAAAAGTTCTTCAGCGTGTTACAGTTCTTCGATCTTTACTTTTCTTTAAATTCTTCCATTTCACAAAAAGTTTATCAAGTTTCTTGATAGAATCTTTATAGAACTAAAAATATTCTGTACTGTCGATGGTATTAATGGCTGCAAGGTGGATTTTCTCATTTAAAGATATATGCCGATATAGAAAGTGTCTAAGAACTAGCTTACCAGAAGGAAGTTTACTTCTTTCAATACTTTCTTTTAAATTTATTAGGTAGTTCCTAGGTCGTGTTGATGTATATATATGTTAGTGATGCAGCAGATGTCATTCCGTGGATGCGGATGTTTGGTTTTAATATTTTTCATTTAGATATGTACTATGAATATATTTTAGCCCATCAATATGACTTTCATATGTTGTTAAAAATATTTATCTTCGATTGTTTAAATGTACCAATTTCGATGACATTGAAAATAAAGACAAAAAATACTATAAAGATCTTAGATAGAATAGAGTGAAGGAATAAAAAAATTATATACAGAGTGCTGGCAACATAACTTCCTTATTTGAAATGCGCGCCAATCAGGCTGTAGGGTCTCAATCGAGAGGCGTGGTTCTAAAGTTTTGTTCCCTAATACGGTCAGTCGCAATCATGCGTTGGAACAGTGTGGAGCGTGCGTTTGCCGTCGAGGCCTACTTCTCGAACGGATGTTCTGTGATCGCAACCCAGCGCGCCTTCCGTAATCGCTTCAATCTAGCCCCGTTGGGCCCTGTCCCGGACCGGAAATCGATTATAGCATGGGTCACTACGTTCAGACAAACCGCGAGTGCGACAAGACGACGGACTGGGGTCCCTCGGCCCATCAGATCCCCTGAGAACATTGAGGCAGTGAGAGCGTCAGTCTTGCAATCCCCGCGGCGTTCTGCGCGCAAACATGCGTCTGCCCTTGGAATATCCAATCGTTCAGTGAGGCACATTCTTTACGATGACCTTCATTACCATTACCAAGTTGGCGATTGTGCAGGAACTCTCCGAACGCGGACTTTATTTCCCGGAGAATGCATGTTAAGGCGCTCTGTCGCAGAATGTCGTGAGGACTCATGTTTTCAGTGTGGCCCATTTCCACTTGAATGAGCGTCAACAAACAGAAATGGGCTACTGGGTGAACCAATCCCCCGGAGAATTGTAAGCAAACGGCCCTGCAGTTCACCAATGGTCACAGTATGGTGTACAATTTCCTCACGCTGGGATTGTGTGGGCCATAGTGTTTTGAAGAAAATGAGGTCACGGGTGTGACAGTTTTAATTCAGACCGGATTGACCATTGGCTGGAAACTATTTTTTTCCCACGTCTCGATGAATTGGACTTAGGGGACATTTGTTTTCAACAGTGATTAAAAAAAAGGTCCTACAAAAAAGATTACTAAACTTAATACCACCCACCTCTTGTTACACAGAAGACAAATCATTGTGTATCTCAGGCTACACAAACGGAACGTGTACTTTTTTCTGTAGTAGCTAACCACTGTAGCGGTATATGACTTAATAGGGAGTAGGAGGTAAATAATTACGTTAAGATAAGATGGGAAGTAATATACACACACTATTGAAAGTCAGGCAACCCTCCCCGGGCCCTGACAGTCGTGAAAACCCGTGTTTTCTCTTTTTATGGGCTCCGTATTCACTAGCCCACTCTGTTCCTCCTAAAGAAGAACCCCGACAACTCCCCTTTGTTGTAATTTACTTATTATATTTTTGGCCAAATACGACTATCCCATTACGACTGTAAAGAAAGAAAAGAGAATTAGTGCCAAGAAATGGTAAATAAAAAGTGCTCTTATACATAGCTTTAAAAAAACAATATAGTGCTTCCGGAGTACACGTTCCAAGACAGTGGCTTCTGAAAATATCAAATAAATTAGAGTTAGACAAACCGATAAGGCCAATCGGACAGCCAACATTTGCTGTCAAAAAGCAAAAAACTTAGGGGACATTTGGTTTCAACAGGACGGAGCAACGGCTCACTCTTCGAGGGCATCGATGGATGTTTTCAGAGACCACTTCCCGGAGCGCCTCATCTCATTACTGGGCGATTTGGAGTGGCCAGCCCGCTCCCCCGATTTGGCCCCTTGCGACTTCTTTCTGTAGGGTTATCTGAAATCCCGCTTTTATGTCAACCGTCCGAGGACCCTACAAGACCTGAAGGCCAACATCAGGGATAATATTGCCAACATACCCGCTGCTATGCTGGTAAGGGTCATGACAAACGCAAGAAATCTGCTTATTCAGTGTATGGACAGTGGGGGTAGGCACCATCTGATATGATTCAAAACTGTCAAAAACTACTTTAGGATATTTACCATACCATTTTATAATATGGAAATAAAAGAACGTTCAAGGAATTCAAAAGTGTCTTTAGTGGATATGTCCAAAAAAGAATTATGTTACCGCTCCCCCTTAATATATATATATTATATATATAATATATATAATATATTATATAATACTATAGTATATATATGATATATATATATATATATATGATATATATATATTATAATATATATATAATATTATTAGATATATAAATAATTATATATATATATATATATATATATATATATAAAATATATATATATGGTATATAATATATATAATAATATATATATATATATATATATATAAATATATATATATATATTATATAGATATATATATATATATATATTATATATATATATATATATATATATATATAAATGGCACGATTTCATTCTCTCTTCCATTCTCCATAATTCTAAAACCATCCTCTGCCACCCTCACCTACTAGTGCTTTTCATAACCCCAGGCTAAATAAAAAATCGAAAAATACATTTATCCATTAGTACGGAGAAAAGGCGGAGTAACGTATTCCTTGCGCCACCATCTATATTATATATATATAATATATATATATATATAATATTAATATAATATATAATATATATAATAATATATATATATATATTATATATATATTATATTAAATAAATTATATATATTATATAATATATAATATTATATATATATATATATATATATATAATATTAATAAATATTAATATATATATATATATATAATATATAATTTATATATAATTATATATTATATTTATATATATATATTAATTATATATTATATATATAAATATAAATATATATTAAACTATTATATATATATTATATATTATATATATAATATATATATATAATATATAATTATAATAGTATATTAATATATATATATATATATCTCCAATGTATCTGAGCAACTGCTTTGTATTTCGTTTGCCAAATATAAATACACCAAAATAAAGAAGAAGCAAACTTATGGACGGTCATGAAACCCCAATATAAAGAATAAAGAAATGGGGTAACGTAACCCCATTATTAAGAACAAGATAATTTGTTCACCTGACCCAAATATGAAAAACAAAAAAAATTGATAAAATCAAAGAAACAAGCAACTGTGGGTCAGTGACCCCAATTAATAAAGATTCAAATACAACTTGAGTCACTTGACCTGCTCTATTATATAAGAAAATACAAGAACAACTTGGGTCACGTGGACCCTATTATAAAGAACAAGCAAATACCTGGGGCAGTGACCCCAATATATGAAAGAACAAGAATAACGTGACGAATGTAAATTTATATACAGGAACTGAGGTCTGTTGACGCAATATAAAGATTACAATCAACTGGTACAGGGGTTACCTTCCAAATATTTAGAGAACCAAGTAGATATTTGGGCCACGTGACTCCAATTTCAAGAACAAGCAACTACAAAAGAAAAATTATAGACCTGAAAAGAATTAAATCCATCAATCAAGTTTACTTCAGTGCACAGCTACAAAAATTAGAAGTAAAATGACAACATCTTTACACAACCCTGCCTTAAATCTCTCTATTACCAATCATCTCAATAACTCTCTAATCTAGATCGAACCTCACAAACCAAATCATCTGGATTTAATAGGTAGGGCACGTTTCCCACTCTCTTCCATTTTCTCCATGAATTCTACTTAATCCAATCCTCTGCCTAAACCTCATCACCTCTAGTTCTTCATATAACCCCGCCCCAAATTAAAAAATCGAAAAACTTATTCCGTTTAGTAACGGAGAAGCGGAGTAACGTATTTGGCCATACCTCTTTATATATATATATATATTATATATATATAATATATATATATATATATTTATCATAATATATATTAATATAATATATATATAATATATAATATTAATTAATATATATATATATATATATTTATATATATATATATATATATTATTAATATATATATATAATATATATTATATATATATAAATAATTAAATATATATATCTCCCAATGTATCTGGCAACTGCTTTTGTGTATTTCGTTTGCTAAATATTAATACACCAAAATAAAGAAGAAGCAACTAGGGTCATGTAACCCCAATATAAAGGAATAAGGATAATGGGTACACGTAACCCATTATTTAAGAACAAGATAATGAAGTTCACCTGACCCCAATATTGGAAAAAACAAAAAAACTGATAAAACAATAAAACAAGCAACTGGGGTTCAGGTGAACTCCCCAATATAAAGATATTCAAACAACTGAGTCAAATGACCTAGTATACTAAAAGAACAAGCATCTTAGGTAACACGCTGACCCTTTTAATAAAGAAATTACAATTAAAACAAGTTGACAACTGGGTCAGGTAAACCCCAATATAAAGAACAAGAAACTGACATTGTAAATTACAAGGAACTGAGGTCCGTGACCGCAATATAAAGAAACATCAATACTGGGTCATGGTGATACCCCAATATTGAGATACAAAGGTATTTGTTGCACTATGACATCCAATATTCAAGAACAAGCACTACAAAGCAAAAATTTTAAAATAGGACCTGAAAAGAAAACTAAATCCATCAAATTACCAGTGCACAGCTACCCAAATTAGAAAGATGACAACATCTTTTTAACACACCACTGCCAAATCTCTCTATCAAATCATCTCAAACTCTCTTCAGATTCGCCTCACATAAAACCAAATCATCGGCATATAAAAAGTAGGGCACCCTCCACTCTTTTCCATTCCTCATTATTCTAACACCATCTTCTGCCACCCTCATCCTTCATAGTTTTCTTTCATTATACACCAGCCATAAATTAAAATTACGTAAAAAAACTTATTCCGTTAGGTAACGCGAGAAGCGGAGGTAAACTAGTATTCCTTGCCACCTCTTATTTATAATATATATTATTATTATAATTAAATATAATATATATAATATATAATATTATATATATAAATAATTATATATTATAATATATAATTAATAATATATATATAAATATATATAATATATTAATATTATATAATAATATATATATATATATATATAAATATATTTAATATATTATATAATATATAATATAAATATATATTATATATATTAATATAAATATATATATTATATATATAAATATAAGTATATATAAATAATATTATATATAAGTATATATATAATATTAAAATATATAATAATAATAATATATATCTCCAATGTAATCTGGCAACTGCTTTTGATATTTTATCGTTTCCCAAATATTAATTACACCAAAATAAAGAATGAAAAGCCAACTAGGGTCATGAAACCTCAATATAAGAGAATAAAGGAAATGGTTAGGATAACGTAATACACCATAAATTTAAGAACAAGATAATGGGTATTCACCTGACCCCAATATGAAAAACAAATAAAACTGATTAAAAAACAATTAAGAACAAGCAAACTGGGTCAGGTGCACCCCAATATAAAGATCAAAACAACTGAGTCACATGGACCTCTATTATATAAAAGAACAAGCAACTGTAGGTCACGTGACCCTTTATATTTATAAAGAACAAGCTTAACTGAGGTCAGGTGACACCCAATAAAAGAACTAAAGAATAACTACAATGTAATTACAAGGTACTGAGGTCCTGACGCCAAATTTAATAAAGAACAATCTAACTGGAGGTCAGGTTACCCCCAATTATTGAGAACAAGGAATTTGGGCACACGTGACTCCAATTTCAAGAACAAGCAACTACAAGCAAAATTATAGACCTGAAAAGAACTAAATCCATCAAATTACCAGTGCACAGCTACCCAAATTAAAAGTAAAAGATGACAACATCTTTTACACACCCCTGCAAATCTCCTCTACCATTCATCTCAAACTCTCTTCAGATTCGCCTACACAAACCAAATCATCTGGATATAATAGGGTAGGCACGATTCACTCTCTTCCATGTCTCCATAATTCTAACACCATCCTCTTGACACCCTCCACCTCGTAGTTTCTTCATAACCCCCAGCCAATAAAATATCGTGAAAACTTATTCCGTTTATAGTAACGGAGAAAAGCGAGTAACGTATTCCTGCCCACCTCATATATAATATATATATAATATATATATAATATATATATTTATATATATATAATAATATATATTATATAATATATTATTATTATAATAATTAATATATATATAATAATATATATATATATAATATATTATATATATATATAATATATAATATATATTATTATTATATATATATATATTAATATTTATATATATATAATATATATATATATATTTATATATATATATTATATAATATATATATAATAATAATATATATATATATATATATATAATAAATAATATATAATATAATAATATATATATATATATATATATTATATATTATAATTAATTAAATTCTTCTTCTACTCATCCCGTCCCTTCATCCCACCGTATTTTATATAATGTGTAGAGAAGAAATATATAATTTATATATATATAGTATATATATAATATATATATATTATAATCTCCAATGATTCTGGAAACTGCTTTTGTATTTCGTTTGCCATAAAATTATTAATACTACCAAATAAAAGAAGAAGCAAACTAGGGTCATGAACCCCAATATTAAAGAATAAGGGAAATGGTAATCGTAACCCCATTATAAGAACAGATTAATTATGTTTCACCTGACCCAATATGAGAAAAACAAAAAAAACCTGATAATTAAACAAAGAAATACAAGCAACTGGGTCAAGGTGACCCCAAAAAAAGATTCAAACAACTGAGTCACATGATCACCACCTATATAAAGAACAAGCAAAACTTGGTCTACGTTGACCTATTTATAAAGAAAAAAGCAACTTTGTGATCATGGTGACCCCAATATAAAAGAACAAGAACTTTGACAATGTAAATTACAAGGAACTAAGGTCCGTGACCGCAATATAAAGAACAATCAACTGGGTTCAGGTTACCCCAATATTGAGAACAAGGAAATTGGGCCTACGTGACTCCAATTCTAGAACCAGAGCAAACTACAAGCAAAATTATGGATACCTGATTAAAGAAAAATTACATCATAAGTTTTACCAGTGCCAACAGCTACCCAAAATAGTAAAGATGAACAACTATCTTATTAACACACCATGCCAAATTCTTCTCTACCAATCATCTCAAACTTCTCTTTCAAGATTCGCCTTACAAACCAAATCATCTGGCATATTAATAAGGTAGGGCACGTTCACTCTCTTCCATTCTCCAATAATTCTAACACCATCCTCTGCCTAAACCCTCACCTATCTAATCTTTCATTAATTCCCACATTAGACCCAAATTTAAAATCGAAAAATTATTTCACGTTATTAAACGGAGTAAGCGGTGATGATAACGTATCCTGCCCACCTCTAATTAATATATATATATATATTATATATATATATATATATATACATATATATATATATTATATATATTAATATATATTATATATATATATATAATATATATATATATATATATTAATAATATATAATAATATATATATATATATATATATAATATTATATAATATATATATATATATTATATTAATAATATATATACAAATATATTAATATTAATTATATATATATATATATATAATATAAAATATATATATTTATATATATATATATATATATATATATATATATTAATATTAAGTATATATTATATATATATTATAATATTATATATATATATCTCCTCAATGTATCTGGCAACTGCTTTTGTATTTCAGTTTTCCAAATATTAATACACCAAAATAAAGAAAAAAGCAACTAGGGTCATGTAAACCCAATATAAAGAAAGAATAAGGAAATGGGTAACGTAACCCCAATATAAAGAACCAAAAGATAATGGGTTTACCTGACCCCAATATGAAAATAAAAAACTAGATAAAACAAAGACAAGCAACTGGGGTCAGGTAACCCCAATATAAAGATCAAACAACTGAATCACCATAACCCCTATATAAAGAACAAGAAACTGAAAATATAAGGATCACGTGACCCTAAATATAGAACAAGCAACTGGGGTCAGGTGGCCCCAATATATAAAGAACAAGAAACTGACAATGTAAATTACAGGTAACTGTAGAGTCTGTGGACGGCAATATAAAGATACATCAACTGGGTCAGACGGTTTAACTCACCCAAATATTGAGAATACAAAGGAATTTTAGTGGCACTGTGACTCCAATTTTTCACGAACAAGCAAACTACAAGCAAATTATATTTTATATAGACCTGAAAGAACTAAATCCATCAAAGTTTACCAGTTGCCACAGCTACCAAAATTAGAAGATGACAACATCTTTACACACCCTGCCAAAATCTCTCACCAATCATCTCAAAACTCTCTGCAGATTCTCGCCTCACAAAATACAAATCATCATTGAAAATAAATTAGGTAGGGCACGTTTTCACTCTCTTCCATTCTCCATATATTAACTAAAAACACCATCCTCTGCTCACCTCACCTCTAATTTCCTTCTATTAATAATAATAACCAACCCCAGCCAAATAAAAATCAAAAAATAAACTTATTCCGTTAGTAACGAAGAAGCGGAGTAACGGTATATCTCTGCCTTACCTATCATATATATATATATATTATATAATATATATATATATTTTATATATTATTAATATATATATATATATATTTTATATATTATATTATATATATATTATTTATATTAATAATATATATATATATATATATTATTATAATATATTAATATATATTATATTATAATATAATATTATATATATAATATTAGTATATTATATAATATTATATATAAATATTATATATATATATATATATAATATATATATATATTTATATATATTATATATTAATATATATTTATATATATATTAAATATGATATCATAATTATAATTAATATATTATATATATATATTATATTTAATATTATATATATATATCTCCCAATGTATCTGGCAACTGCTTTTGTTTTTATTTCGTTTGCCAAATATTAATACACCAAATTAAAATAAAGAGAAGCAACTAGGTCAGATAACCCCAATATTAAAGGATATAAAGGAGGATAAATGTATAGTGGATAACGTAACCCCATATTAAAGACAAGAATAATTTGCTTCACTTCATTTGACCCCAATATGAAAAACAAAAAACTGATAAAACAAAAGAACAAGCAACTGGGGCATGTCAGGTGACCCCAATAATTAAAGATCAAACAACTGATCACATGTAACCCTATATAATAAGAACAAGCAACTATGCGGTTCACCGTGAACCCTATTATATAAGAACAAGTAATAACAGGGCAGGTGACCCCAATATAAAGAACAAGATATAAACTGACAATGTAAATTTACAAGAACTGAGGTACTGTGACGGCATTATAAAGTAACAATTACAACTGGGGTCAGGATTACCCCAATATTGAGACATAAGTAAGGAATTTGGCCACGTGGACTCCAATTTCAAGAACAAGCAATTACAAGCAAGCAAAATAATAGACCTGAAAAGAACTAAATCCATCAATAGTATACCAGTGCCACAGCTACCAAAAATTAGAAGGATTAGACAAAAACATCTATATACACACCCTGCCAAATTCTCTACCAATCATCTCAAAAACTCTCTTCAGATTCGCCTTCACAAAACCAAATCATCTTGGGAATTTAATAGGTAGGCACGTTTCCACTCTCTTCGCAATTCTCCATAATTCTAACTACCATCCTTCTGCCACCATCACTCTAAGTTCTTATCATTAAATACCCCAGCCAAATATAAAAAATCGATAAAACTTAAATATAGATTATTCCGTTATAAGTAACGGAGAAGCGGAGTAACGTATCCTGCCCACCTCTTATTATAATATATATTAATATAATAATATATATATATTATAATTATATATTAATATAATTATTATATATTATATATTATATATATTAATTAATGATATATTATTATAATATTAATATATATATATATATATATTATATATATATATATTAATATATATATATTATATATTAATATATATATATATATATATTATATATCTCCCAATGTATCTGGCAACTGCTTTTTTGTATTTCGTTTGCCAAATATTAAATACACCAAAATAAGAAGAAGCAATACTAGGAGTCATGTAACACCCAATATTTAAAGAAATAAGGAAATTAGGAGGTAATAACTGATAAACTCCACTAATTATTAAAGAAACAGATAATGGGTTCACCTTGACCCCCAATAATGATAAACATAAAAACTGCATAAAACAAGAAACAAGCAACATGGGGGTTCAGGCTGACCCCAATAAAAAGATCAAACAACTGAGGTCACATGACCTCTATATAAAGAACAAGCAACTAGGTTCACGAGACCCCTATTTTAAAGAACAAGCAACTGGGGTCAGGACCCCAATATTTATAAGAACAAGGAAAACTGACAATGTAAATAAAAGGAACTGAGGTCCCGTGACCGCCAATATAAAGAACAATCAACTGAGGGGTCAGGTTATCCCCAAAAATTATATGAGAACAAGCGAATTTTTGCAGCCACGTGACTCCCAATTTCAAGAACAATAGCAACTACAAGCAAATATATATAAGACCTGAAAAGAAATAAATCCATCTAATATTAATTAACAGTTTGCACAAAGCTACCCAATATAGAAGATTGAACAATAACTTCATTTTACACACCCTGCCAAATCTCTATACCAATCAATCCTCTCAAACTCTCTTTCAGATTCGCCTCACAAAACCAAATCATTCTGGATATAATATAGGTAGGCACGTTTTCACTTCTCTTCCAGTCTCCCTTAATTTCTAACATCTCATACTCTGCCACCCTCACCTCTAGTTCTTTCACAAAACCCCAGCCAAATAAAAATCTAGAAAAACTTATTCCGTTTAGTAACGGCTTAAGAAGCGGTAAGTAACGATCCTGCCCTATCACTCTATATATATTATAATATATTTATATATATATATAATGATATATATATATATAATAATTTAATTATATTATATATATAATATATATATTAATAATTAATTATATATATTAATTAATTAATATATAATATATAATATTATTTATATATATATATATATATATAATATATATTTATAATATATATATATATATATATTTATATATATTTTATGTATATATATATAATATATAAATATATATACATATATAATATTATAAATAAATATATATATAATAATTATATATATTATATATATTATATATATAATTTAATATATATATTAATATATATATATATATATATATAATAATATATATATAAGTTAATATTATTATATATATATATAATATTAATATATAATATATATAAATATAGTATATATATTATATAATATATTATATTAATAATATATATAATTTAATTATATATTATATTTTAATAATTATATATATTATTAATATATTATATCTACCCAAATGTATACTGGCAACTGCTTTTATGTATTTTATCGTTTGCCAAATTAATTAAATACACCAATAAATAAAGAAGAAGCATACATAGTCATGTGTAACCCCCAATATAAAGAATAAGGAAATGGGGTAACGGTTTAACCCATTATTATTGAACAAGATAATGGGTTTCACCTGACCCCCAAATAATGAAAACAAAAAACTGCATAAAAACAAAGAACAAGCCAAACTGGCGTCAGTGACCCCAAATTATAAAGATCAATACTAACATGAGTCACATGACCTCTATCATAAAAGAACAAGCAATTCTTATGAGTCACGACTGACCCTTATTATTAAAGAACAAGCAAAACATATATTTATATTTATGTTTATTTTTATTTTATTCTTTTTTTTTTCGGGCGTCAGGTGACCCTATTATAAAGAACAAGAAACTGACATTTTAAATTACAAGGAACTGAGGTCCGTTACCGCAATATAAAGAACAACCAACTGGGGTCAGGTTACCCCTATATTGAGAACAAGGAATTTGGGCCACGTGACTCCAATTTCAAGAACAAGCAACTACAAGCAAATATATATAGACCTGAAAAGAACTAAATCCAGTCAAATTACCAGTGCTACAGCTACCCAAATTAAGTAAGATGACAACACCTTTTACACACCGCTGCTAATATAACTCTCACCAATTCATCATCAAACTCTTACTTCAGAATTCGCCTCAATCAAAACTCAAATTCAATCTGTGATATAATAAGAGTTAGGGCACGTTTCACTCTCTCCATCTCCATAATTCTAACACCATCCCGCCACCCTCACCTCTAGTATTCTTTTCAATAACCCCTTAGCCAAATCAAACACGGAAAAAAAACTTATTTCCTTGTAAGTAACGGAGAAAGTTACGGAGTATTACGTATCCTGCCCTAAACCTCTAATATATTAATATTATATATATATATATAAAATTATATATATATATATATAATATATAATATATATATATATTATATATATAATTATTATATAATATAGGGAGCTCTATATATATAATAGGTCATATTAACATAATCATTACCTATTATTTTGCCAATAATAATGTCAAATATATATAAAATACCATTCACTTATGATTATATCTGAACTTTCTTTATTTCATTTAATTATATTAATTATAATTATAATGTAAATATAATCATCATTATAAAATAAATCATTGAATTTATTGTAGGAAAATTTTTGGTAAATTAATGATAAGTGTAGTGTATCACCTACCCGACGTCTCATACATACTTGATTAGCAGTAATATTATAACAGCGGTTTGAT
>JABUQX010042525.1:15000-21308 GCA_015478945.1 Trachelipus rathkii | reverse complement strand
TGTTATTCGTTGTTTAAAGATGTGTTAAATTGTGGTTACATTATATTCGTAGTTAAATATGACTCCAATGTTTACTTTATTAATATGAAAAACTTTTTTTAGCCTATATTCATTGATCAGTATGTTATTTAGACGAGGTTATGATGAAGTTTTTGTTAAATATTACTATTTAATGTAAAAATATCAGTGGAATATGTTAGAAAAAGCTTTGTAATGGTTCACTTCTGCAGCTCAATTTGTTAATTTACCGCTGTTAAGTATAACTTTGTTAATTAGCTGTTTATTTCGTTTTAAGATGTGTTTAGTGTTGTGAGTGACGTATACTTCCGTAGTTCAGATGATGCATGTTCGCTTTTATGATTGTTGATAAACTTTGTTACGTTAAGCATATATTCATCGGTCAGAATAATAATCAGACAATGTTATGATAAAATTTTGTTAAATATTACTATTTAATGTAAAATACCAGATTCTGCGGGAGTGGGATGAGGTGGGTGTTTGATTTACTAATTTAACAGATAGGGTTGTTAAAAATACCAAATTGTCTTAATTATATATATGAAAAGCGTAAAATTTTAGTAAAAACAAACTGTTTAAAGCATAAAAACAAAATTAAATTTCAAATGGGATATTATGTTATACAAGATATGACATGAATCAATAATCCATAAGATGGAGGGCGTGGGGGAGGCTGAGGAAGCTGGGGAGGTTAAAGAGGCTCAAGAGGCCCCAGAGGCTCCAGAGGCTAAGGGCTATTTGAATTATAATAAAAAACTTAAATTTTTAATTATAAACTTAAAAAGATAAATAGTTTAATTTTTTTTTTTTTTTTTTTTGTTAAAATTTATTAATTTTATTTTAATTTTATTATTTATTTTATTTTTTTTAGTAATTTTTTTTTTTAGTTAAAATTTTTTTTTTTCTGTATCGAAGATACAATCATAAGAAAACTGTATACCAAAGTTCATCTTCTTGCCAGATATTTCACGGTTTGGGGTCCGGAGACCCCCTTTGGTGTGGGTGCAGCCTATTCTAACCCATATATTTGATGTGAGTACGCTTATATGATGGTCAATATACCGAGTCTTCATCGTTCTATGTTCAATATTTCAGGTTTGGGGTCCCGGAACCCCCCATGGGGATGCCTCAACACAAATTTAACACTGTGTTCAGCAATGAACTCTTAATATGGAGGTGTTATACCGAGTTTCAGCCTTCCACTTCAATATTCAGGTTTGGGGGGCCAGAATCCCCCCTGGGTTTGCTTCACCATAATTTTTAACACCTGTTTCGTAATATACCTATATGATAGGCTGTATTACCGAGTTCATCGCCTCTATGTCTAATATTCAAGTTTTTAAGGGCTAGCATCCCCCCTTGGGGCCTCACCTTAATTGAACACTGGCAACAGAATGAACCTATAATGATAGGTGCTATACCGAGTTTCAGCTTCTACACGTCGAATATTTAAATGTGTTGGGTGGAATCCCCCTCTGTGGATCCTAGACACCCTAATATGGACTTATAACAACATCAGTATTCGAACTCTACAACCTCGATAACCTATATAAGCACACCCAACATTTTGTTATGACGAAGTTTATTAACTCGGCACCGCAGCGGCTCCAGCACCGGTGCCGGAGCCAACTCCTCAGAATCCAATACTAACTCTTTCTAGAAATTAAAAAACATAATTTTAAATTAAAAATGTAAGATTTTGAAGAAAATTTTAAATTTGTTTAAAAAAACTTTAATGAAACAAATTTTTTAAAATAAAAAAATTCAAAAAATAATAAATTTAAGAGTATTAAAGAAAATATAATTATAAATATAAAATATTCACCGAAAAAGAGAAATTAAAAAAAAAAAAAAAAGTTTTGCAGCTTACATAAGAAAATAAAAAAAAGCACGATAAGTAGAAAGAAAAATAAAGAGAGAGGATGAGGGCAAGAGTCATTATAATTAACCAGCTAGATGTTATTTTAGTATCTTAGGTTAGGTTGGGTTTGTTTAAATTAAGTTAGACAATAATAAAGGTAGAAAGAAAGATAGAGAGAGAAAAATAATTAAAGAATCGTTATAATTACAAGCTAATAGTCCATATATATTACAACATTTTCACTTTTTGAATTTAATTATTACCTGATTTTACCATCCAAATTTTATTGCTTAACAAAAAAAACTTTTTAGGATTCGGCCCCACCAGTCGCGGGGGCCTTACCAGTTCTGATTCCTCCGAATCCTTCATCATCCATACTTCACTCCATCTGTAAACCACTCCGTGCATTTGTCATTTTCTTACTTGTTTTCTTTTGGGACTTCATTTTAGGATGCTCAAAACACCCTTAGAGTTTGAATTCATTCATACTATGTATATTCAAAACTCTTGGCTACTCGGCCTCGCCTTCGCTCACTTCCGCTCCGCCTCATGCTCAATCTCCTCGCCAAATATATTCAGTGCCTCCCTATATTATTGACAGATTATAATATTCCTCTAAATTCGTTTATGTTCATAAGCTAAAATTTCATTTTGGAACACCTTTTAAGTTCACTTAGAAGGTAATATATATATATAAATATATAATATATATATATAATATATAAAATATATATATATATATATTATATATATATTATATAGATATATATATATATATAATAAATATATATATATATATAATATATATTAATATTTAGTAAGAATACCCTTACTACTACTACTTACTACTACTACTACTACTACTACTACTACTACTACTACACTACTACTACTACTACTACTTACTAATAATAATAATACTCATTTGGAATCGTAATAATTATTATATATATATATATAATTTATATTATATATATATATATATATATTATAGTATTATATATTATTAGTATATTATAATTATATATATAATATATATATATATATATATATATAATACTATATGTCAGCCTCTAGAAGAGCACAATCCATATCTCAAAAACAAAAACAGCTACCGGGAAAAGGAATACAATTGCTGGAATCGCTGAAATTTTTAGTCGGAAAAATGTAAAAAATAAAAAATAAAAAAAATAAAATTAACAATCATATATCAAAAACTAAATAGCTACAGCGAAAAGGAACTACATTCTTTTGGAATCCTGTAAAAATTTTAGTTAGAAAATGTAAAAAAAAAATAAAATAAAAATTATTGTTAATAATTATATAATATGAGGAGAAAGCCTATTTAAGACCTTTTATACGCTACTCGTTAACATTATGGACTTCTCTAGTATAGTATAAAGTTTTTTTTTAAACTAAAGAAATCCCCAAGGCTATACCGCACCGATGGCAGGTGGGGTTTCTCGGCCTTCCGAGGAACTACGGGGTAGGAACTATTTCCCCCTCCGGGGAGGTCTCCGGAACCCCCGCTTCTTGGTATTTGGGGTGTCGCGGGGATCCTCCGCCCCTCCCCTACCGGGTATGAAAAACGTCCCCCCGTTTTCCCCGTCGGCTCGACCCCTACATTGCCGGTAATACCTTTACAAATAATATATATATTATATATATAATATATTATATATATACTCTGTTCCCTGCTCCTAAAAAAATAGCCAATTTTTATTTTATTTCATTTATTTATTATTTATTTAGTTTACATTTTCCAACCATAAAATTTTTACCAAGGATTCCAAAAATGTATTCCTTTCGCTGTAGCTATTGTAGTTTTTGAGAATATTTTTTTGATTTTTTTTATATTTTTTACAGGTTTTGTATTAAAGTTTAATGGCTTCCAAAACAATGTATTCCTATCCCTGTAGTATTGTAGTTTTTGAGAATGATGGATAGCTGTAGTGTCATAAATTCAAATGTTTGTACTTTTGTATAGCAGTATTTGCCAAATATAAGCAAAGAAAACGGAATATATATATATATATATATATAATATATTTATATATAGTATATATATATATAATATATATATTATATATATATAATATGGAAAATTACTTAGAAGAAAAAAAACAAATGAGACATTCCCAGCAACAACTCCTAAGTGAAGCATAAGTGAAATCTCTTTCCTGTAGCAATGTCTCAACAATTCTTCCCTCGAAGATCGGAATCACATACACACAGAAAATCTGTTTGAAAAAAAATTTAAAACAATAAATTTTCATCATACCGATAACAAGAAAATAATAAATTAACAAATTAAAAAAGAGATCAATTTAACAAAACAAATTTTTTAAATTATGTAAATGGTTAAAAACAGATTATGTTCACATGGGGCTATTTGGAATTTACTGTAAAACAAGTTTTAAAAGAAATAAAATTTTAAAAAAATTAAAAACTTTTAAAAGTTTTATTTAATGTATCCTTCTCCGATCTCATTGTACGCACAAACAAAATCATTATTAAATCGGAAACTCATATTACCTTCCTTTAATGAAAGAGCGTCCTCTGTTATTATAAATATCTTATCCTTCAAGAGAAAACAAAACTTCATATCAATATTTGAAGTTTGTTGAATTTATTGTCTGATTTGCACATATAGTAAATTGAATGTATAAGGCTATGAATTATAGTTTCTCAAAATTCAGAGATCTCTTTTTAGCCATCTCTTTATTTTTTGTAATGATTATAATTAATTCCATTATAACCGGAAATATTCTAACCAGTTTATAGAACATTTCTGTTTCTTTAAGATTGAATTTTACATTCTGCCTGATATATTGTCGACATTATTATATTTATCACACCCACTTTATCTGTGAAATGTTTCATCTTATAAAGGGGTTAACTTTCGCAGGTAGATTTTAATGTGTAACAACAGGGTTGTTTCCATATCATTCTTAAAGACAATTAACTATTAACGTATATAATTTCTCTCATTTTATTATACAGATATTAATAATTACATTAAAGTATTGCACGGTATTAATTAGAGAAAAAAAACACTCAAATTTTTTATATAATGAAATGTGTTGGCTAACTGAACAAACGTTCAATTCTCAATTCCATATTACTATACATAACCTCTTGACAAACTTTCAAATTTAACAAAATGTACTTAGTCATATTTCTGCAAATAAACTTGCATCTCTCCACTTTGGAACACGGAAAAATATTTCAGCCACTCGACGTGATGATTGAGACCTAGCCCTAGAGTTTCAAAAAAGAGTTATAGTTTTTTCTTTTTAGCATGGTTTATTGCTTTTTTTTAAAGTCTTGTTTTATAATTTTTTCATTATTTTCTACTCGATTTATTTTCATTTTTTAAGCAGATTTAGAATGGCTGAGCCAGATCAGTTCTTTTGGTGTATGATTCACTATGATTTGACTGATTTTTTTTATTAATGAATTATTTTTTTTTTTTTTTGTAGATAGTCGGGGATGAGGATTTTTTCCTGCTGAACCGATTTTAAATTTAGATTTGGAAATAATTTGGCGAGTTTTATCTTATGGCGTTTGTTCCATCAAATTCAGACAAGAAATAAAGTTTAAAAAATACATACCCAAGAGAGGTCAGCAAACCACATCAAAAACTACTGCCAAATCTCGCATAACACCTTTGAAAGTAAAATTCGTTGAATCCACTTGACTCCTCAAACATCCTCACACCTGTACCACATCACCATCGAGAGAGTATACCACCCATATCACACGATTATTGCTTAGTTTCGCATTTCTCATTCGTCGTGATTTATACCCAATCCTGCCCGTCTGTTTAAATTCTATTTCCCACCCCCACTGTCCGTTCATTAATCGCTTCTTTGCTAATAAAACGCAATTATTTACGTCTTTTTCTTTTTCTTTTTTTTTGTTTTTTATTTTTTAAACTTTATTTCTTGTCTGAATTTGATGGAACAAACATCAAAATTAAATTTATTCAAAATTATTTTATAACTCTAAAATTTAAAATCGGTTCAGCAGGAAAAAATCCTCATCCCCGACTATCTACAAAAAAAAAAAAAAATAATTCATTAATAAAAAAAATCAGTCAAATCATAGTGAATCATACACCAAAAGAACTGATCTGGCTCAACCATTCTAAATCTGCTTAAAAAATGAAAATAAATCGAGTAGAAAATAATGAAAAAATTATAAAACAAAACTTTAAAAAAAAGCAATAAACCATGCTAAAAAGAAAAAACTATAACTCTTTTTTGAAACTCTAGGGCTAGGTCTCAATCATCACGTCGAGTGGCTGAAATATTTTTCCGTGTTCCAAAGTGGAGAGATGCAAGTTTATTTGCAGAAATATGACTAAGTACATTTTGTTAAATTTGAAAGTTTGTCAAGAGGTTATGTATAGTAATATGGAATTGAG
>JABUQX010042525.1:0-12500 GCA_015478945.1 Trachelipus rathkii | reverse complement strand
TCTGTCAGATAAATATTAGGAGCACTAAAATTTCGCGAAGGATGCATGAGCGGAGCGAAGCTGGAGCGAAGGCGAGGCCCGAGTCAGCCAGAGTTTGAATATAGCATAGTATGACATGAATTTCAAACTGCTACAGGGTGTTTGAGCACTCCTAAAATGAAGTCCCAAAAGAAAACAAGTAAAGAAAAAGACAAATGCACGGAGTGGTTAACAGAGGAAGCTGAAGTATGGATGATGAAGGATTCCAGGAGGAATCAGAACTGGTAAGGCCCCCGCGACTGGTGGGGCCGAATCCTAAAAAGTTTTTTTTGTTAAGCAATAAAATTTGGATGGTAAAATCAGGTAATAATTAAATTCAAAAAGTGAAAATGTTGTAATATATATGGACTATTAGCTTGTAATTATAACGATTCTTTAATTATTTTTCTCTCTCTATCTTTCTTTCTACCTTTCATTATTCTTAAACTATTTAAACAACCAACATACTAACATCCTATTTACTCTAGCTGGTTAATTATAATGACTCTTGCCCTCATCCTCTCTCTTTATTTTTCTTTCTACTTATCGTGCTTTTTTTTATTTTCTTATGTAAGCTGCAAAACTTTTTTTTTTTTTTAATTTCTCTTTTTCAGGAGATAACTTTTATATTTAATTATATTTTCTTTAATACTCTTAAATTTATTATTTTTTGAATTTTTTTATTTTAAAAAATTTGTTTCATTAAAGTTTTTTTAAACAAATTTAAAATTTTCTTCAAAATCTTACATTTTTAATTTAAAATTATGTTTTTTAATTACTAGCAGCTTATTCTATTCTAGGAGTTGCCCGCACCCGTCTGGAGCCGCTGCGAGGTGTCCGAGTAATAAACATTTTCGTATAACAAAACAATGTTGTTGCTAATAGTGTTATCGAGTGTATAGAGTTCGCATATGATGGTATATAAGTCCATAAGGGTCTAGATCCCAACAGAGGGGGATTTCCCCCCAAACATAAATATTGACGTAGAAAGCTGAAACTCGGTATACACCTATCATATAAGGTATCATTACTGTTCCAGTTGTTAAATTAAGGTGAACCCAGGGGGGATATAGCCCTAAAACTCTGAATATTGAGCATAGTGCAGATGGAAACTCGGTATACACCTAATCATATAAGGTATCGATTACTAAACCGTGTTAAATTATGGTGAGCAACCCAGGGGGGATGCTGGCCCCCCAAAAACATTGAATATTGAAGTGGAAGGCTGAAACTCGGTATGACACCTATCATAGTAAGATATCATTGCTGAAACCAGTGTTAAATTGTAGTGAGCACCCATGGGGGTCTCCGGACCCCAAACCGAAATATTGACAAATAGAACGCATGAAATCGTATATACCCATCAGATAAAGACTCACATTCATATATGGGTTAAATAGCTGCACACACCCCAAAGGGGGGCTGACCCCAAACCTGAAATACTGGCATAGAACGATGAAACTTGGTATACATCTTCTTATGATGTATCTTCGATACAGAAAAAAAAAAAATTTTAAATAAAAAAAAAAAAATAATAAAAAAATAAATAAATAAATAAATAAATAAATTAAAAAAATTAAAAAAAAAAAAAAAAAAAAAATTAAAATAATTTATTCTTTTTTTAAGTTTATAACTTAAAAAATTTTTAAGTTTTTTATATAATTCAAATAGCCTCTAGAGCCTCGAGCCTCTGGAGCCTCTTGAGCCTCTTTAACCTCCCCAGCCTCCTCAGCCTCCCCCACCTCACGCCCCTCCCCATCTATATCTATTGATTCATGTCATATCTTGTATAACATAACATAAAACTTGAATTTATTTTGTTTTTTATGCTTTAAACAGTTTGTTTTTACTAAAATTTACGCTTTTCATATATATAACTTAAGAAATTTTGTATTTTTACATACCCTGAAGCCCAGTAAATCAGTTAAATCAAACCACCCACCCTCCTCCACCCAACCCAAATCCTGGATATTTTTACATTAACAAGTAATATTTAACAAACTTTTTTCATAACCTTGTCTGATTATCTATACTGACCGATGAAATATGGGAAGTAAAATAAGTTTTCACATCAATAAAGCGAACATAGCATCATATCCTGAACTACGAATATAACGTAACTCACAAAACCTAACACATCTTAAACACGAATTAAACAGCTAACTTAAACAAAAGTTCCATACTTAACACGGTAAATAACTACATTGAGCGCACAACGTAACCTACTTACACTTTTTCTAACATATTTCATGATATTTTGTCCATAATAGTCGATATTTTAACAAAATATCAAACCCTTGTCTAAATATCATACTGATAAATACGAATATATGCTAAACTAACAAAGTTCATATTAATAAAGTAAACATAGCATCATATAAACTAGAAATATAATGTACACTCACAATCCTAACACATCTTAAACACGAATAAAGCAGTCAACATTAACAAATCTTAATCTTACACTGACACAGTAACTAAACATTTGATACAATGCCTAACTTATTCACACTTTTTAAACATATCTGCTAACATATCATTATTATTTTTTGCACGAACATGGTAACATTAACAAAAAATTTATCACAATCTTTGTGTTAATTATCATTACGGACCAACGAAAACGCTAGCGCAGACGAAGATTTTCACGATCAATAAAGTAAGCATATCATAACATGTAACATATAATGTATAAATCAAATCCAACATACCTTATGCACTGAATAAAATCGCTAAATTAACAAATTCCATAACTTAAACAACAAGTAAAGTAACTACCGTTGCATACCAAAACGTAACCTATTCATACTTTTTCTAAACATATCTCTAACATATCATTACTACTTTTCGTATTGAACACGTGTAATATTATCATTCACCTACCTAATTATCATTTACTTGATCAACGAAATATGCACATAACAAAGTTCTTGCTTCAACAAAGCTAACATATCATTAGTCTGAACCAAGAATATAAACCATACCAACGAGAAAACTAACCACAGACAACAGTAATCACTATTTTTAACAAGTTTCATTACTTAACAACAGTAAAGTAACTAATAACGCCAAACAGAAACGAACAGTACAAGCTGATAGAGGTAAATTCTTTCAATTTAAACAAATCAGATATTAGCATGTGTTTGTTTGTTTTATTTTAATTTCATTTCTTTCTAAAACCTTTTGTTTAAAAAAAAAAAAACTTTATTTTTTAATTTTTTCTTTAAAACTTTTTATTTTTAAAACTTTATTTATTTTTAATTATATCTTATAAAACTTTTTGTTTTCAAAAACTTTTTTTTTTATTTTTAATTTGTATTTTTTAATACAATTTTCTTTTTTAGTACAACTTTATTTTTAATACTCATTTCTTTAGAACTTTTTTTTTCTGGTAAAAATTTAAACTTTTCAAGTTTATAACGTAAAAAATCTTGTGTTTTGCATACCCTAAAACGATAAATCACTGTGAATCAGTAAATCAAATAACCCCTACCACCCCCCTAAAAAAAAACCCCCCGGGTTATTCCCCAACCCTGATTATCATCTGTGATCAATTGATCTATGAATCTATTGATCTATTGATCTGTGCCTCAAGTCAATTTCGAGTATCATTTTGGATAAAATAGCATAAAATATGTTCTTTCTAACTAACCTCAGAATAATATGCTGAATAACAAGGTTTTTTCACAAGTCAATAAAGCTAAACATTACATAGCATGACGTAAAAATAAATTTTGCCATGAAGATTACTTGCTTCAATGCACTGAATAAACAACATATAAAAATCCTCCTAAGATAACATCAATAATATGAGCAATATCTCATTCAGATGAAGTTCCATTTCACATCTTTTTCTTCTTTTTGTTTAAAAAAATGTTAATTTTATTTTTAACTTTATTTCTTTAAAACTTTTTGTTTTAAAAATCTTTTACTATTTTTAATTTTATTTCTTAAAACTTTTTAAGTTTTGTTTTTTTTTAAAAAAAACTTTTAATCAAAAATGTTATTTCTTTAAAACTCATGTTTTTTACAAGAAGCTTAAATTGTTTTCTGTATATAATGTAAAAAAATATATGGTGTATTTGCGTAATGTAAAAGAACGCATAAATGCAATGAGTGTACGACTTCATTAAAGCTAACATAACATAACTGATGCAAGAATATAATATAACATCAAACCTAACAAACTACCATACTTGGCAACAGAGGTTAACTGGACGTGTGCTTACCAGGACCCGTACCATATTCAGCACTTTTTTTTTCAAACACATCTCGTAAACAATCACTTTATTACATTAACATATAGCATTGACAAAAATTTATCATAAGATACTCCGTCAACAAATACATGGCTACTAAACAAAGTTCTTTAACATCAATTTAAAGCTAACATATTATATCTCCTGAACTAGGAAATATTAACGCACAATGACAAAAAAACGCCAGAACATCACCTTATGCATCGCAATCATCAAAAATGCCGCTAGACCCTTAAACAAACTTTCCACTACGTAACACACACTAACTAACACATAACACAACATGAAGCATACAGAATCAAACCATGTACGAAGCTATGTGGTTCCTGTTTCACCTTAGAGCTACTCAGAACACAAGTCGAAAAATTGTTCAAACTCCGCCCACTTTTTCAAAACATTACGCAATACCTACTGTTTTCTTGTTTGGTTCGTTTTCAAAAATACGCAATACCTATGATTCTTTGTTTGGTTCGTTTCGAAAATTAAGCTAACTTTGTTCTTGTTGTGACACAGGGTCAAATTAACAAATTTATAAAAAACATTTTTATGTTTTTGCTAATGTCTTAATTTTATTATAACAACTTAAAAACTTTTATTTTTAATTTTATCTTTAAACTTTTTTGTTTTTTTTTTATAAAAAAAAAACTTAATTTTAATTTTTTTTCGTTAAACTTTTTGTTTTTAACTAAAAATTTATTCTTTTTTTTTTAATAACTAAAAAATTTGTGTTTTTACATACCCTAAAAGCAGTAAATCAGTAAAACAAACCCATCCACCCTATCTTCCATCATCGTCTCCTACCCTCCCATGATCTATCGATCTGTCGATCTAATGATTCAAGTCAAATTTTCGTGGTATTCATTTTGGATAAACATAACATAAAAAGCAAGTTTCATTATACGTCGATATCTCTTTATGCTAACGTAAAAAAGTTTTCACAGTAATAAAACTAACATAGATTCATCCGGTCTAAGAATATAATGTTACAACAGCATACCTAACATACTCAAACCTCCAATAAGCGGTTAAAATTAACAAAGTTCCACATTAAACAACAGTAAAGAAACTAACATAGCGCTCAAAAACGTAACCTATTCACACTTTTTCAAAGCATAATCTCTTAACATAGCAATGTTAATTTTTAATTAACATGGTAATATTTAACAAAAAATATATCATAAACCTTGTCTAATTATCATGTTAATATTACTATGACAGTGTGTCATTACAACTGATTTTTATAAAATAATTATTTATTAAGATATTACTGTTTAACTGACGATTATAATGTGTTAGAAACGTGAGCATAGGTAAGTTTTTTTGTTAAATGTTAGGTTTGCCGGAAATTTTGCTAATGTCTATCGTTGTATTCATAGTTCAAATGATGTTATACTCGATACGAATGAACTTTGAAAAATCAGTGTCAATTCATAGATTCAAGATGCTTGTATCTTCTGATAGACTTGTCACTTTGTTTGAGGGATTTTGTTAGATACTACGTCTTTACCTGTTGCTGAAAGGCGGGAAAAGTGGGAACATATCGCTAATTGTATGACCTGTTAGCTACTACCTTTTGATAAGGAGGAAATTTCAGATGTTAGCGGATTATTCATAACGTTAGTATGTTTAAGCGTTTGCATTGTACAATAGATTCGTATTCAGTTGATGTGTTAGCTTATGATGCTACTTAAAACTTTGCTGCGTAGCATATATTCGTAGTCAGTATATAAAGAACTTATTTTTATGTTATGTATTATCCAAAAATGATATCGGAAATATGACTTGTCGATAAGAATGAAAGTACACATATTGATAGTCATGTTGGTATTGATGTATTGATTTAATACAGGGTTCACACTTTAAAATCAGTAAACTATTTCACTTTACTGTGATATTTTATTCAAAAACTTAATTTTATGTTATGTAGGTTAAAATTTTGTTATATTTATGTTCATGTTGGTTAAAACTTTTTATTTGCAAGTTATCCGTTGAGTGATTATGATATTTAGAGACGAGATATAAAATTTTTTTAAATACTCTATTTATAAAAAATTTATACGTAGCATTATATTCTTTGTCTGTATGATGATTAGACAGGTTATCTAAAATTTTTGTTAATATTACGATGTTAATGTAAATTAACATTATATGTTTAGAGATATGCTGAAAAAGATGTGAACAGGTTATTTTGTACGAAGGTTTAGGTACTTTACTGTTGTTAAGTGCTGAAGTTTGTTAATTTAGTATTTATTCTACTATGGTGTTTGTTTGTCGCTTGTACTATGTCCTAATGAAACTCAGTCATGTTCTGTTTAGCATTTATTAATGGAAAACTTTGCTACGTTAGCTATATCAGAACATAGTATAATAAAAAAAACATTTTTGTGTTTGTTTAGCCGGAAATATACTCGAAATATACATGAATCAATAGATCAATAGATCAAAAGGTCATGGGAGGGAGGGGGGTTGATGATTTGATATACTGATTTACTGATTTACTGCTTTAAAATCAGTAAACTATTACAATTACTATGATATTTTATTCAAAAAACTTATTCTTTTATGTTATGTTTGGTTAAAATTTATTATGCTTACAGTATTCGTAGGATCAGGTATCATAATTATACAAGTTATGATAAATTTTTGTAAAATATTTACTGTGTGTTTTGGTAAAATTTAAACTTAATTATCGTTAGAGAATGCTTGGAAAAAGTATGAATATGGATTACATTTTGTATTTGCAATTGGCTAGTTACTTACTGAGTGTTAAGGGTGTAACTTTGCGTTAAGTTGCTGTTATTAGTGGGTAAGTGTTGCTAAGTTTGTCGTTGTACATATTTTCTTAATTCATATGATTCTATATTAATTTTTAATGTGAAATTGTTATTAATTGCGAGAATATATATTATTAGTTATATAAAGAACTCATTTGTGCTATTTATCCGAAATGATACTAGAAATGCAACGTAAATTATATATAAAATTGTAATTTAAAAATTTTTAAAAAACAATTTGATATGTTAGAGATTATGCTTGAGAAAGTGTTGAATAGGTTACGTTTTTTGTACGCTGTGCTAGTACTTTACTGTTGTTAATATGGAACTTTGTTAATGTTATTGTTTATTATGCGTAAGGTGTGTTAGGTTTTGTCATGTACATTATATTCTATTCTGGTAATGCTATGTTAGCTTTATTAATGTGAAAACAATGATACGTTAGCATATAATGGTTAGTATATAAAACTTATTTTTGTGAAAACTTAATTGTTGTTGTTGTTGTTGTTCTAATACGAGATATATACTCTATTGACTGATTATGGTTCGTTCGATGCGTCTTATTCTTGGTTTACTTTTCTTCTGATTCGTGAAGATCACAGAAACTCTTATTACCTTAAGGATTGTTTATACACTCTATTTTCTTAGGTAGGATATTTTTCGCTGTGCTGAATACGCCATTGCATCCTTCCTCCGCATCTCAACGCTTGTTGTTATATATCTCTCCGCTTACTGTTGTTAATAATGAAACTTTGTTAATGTTGACGTTTATTCCTAGTAAGTTGTTAAGATGGTTTTTCGTGTACATTATTTTCTTATTCGGGTTATCTATGTTAAGCTTTTTATGATGTTGAAAACTTTATTTATCTTGGCTACTATTCATTGATCAGTATGATAATTGCCAATGTTATGATAAAATATTTGTTAAATATCACCATTAATGTAAAAATTACATTGTAGTTAGAGATATCTTCAGAAAGTGTGAATAGTTACTTTGTACTGTTATTTAGTTGTTAAGTTGTGAAACTTGTTAACAGTTAACATTTTCTCTGTAGCAGAATATTGATAGCTTATTCTGCTCTGAAGATGAAATCATAATGTTAAGGTTTTATTAATGTAAACTATGTTACGTAGCCTATATATCGTTGATCGGTAGGATAATTAGACAAGGTTAGATATATTTTTTGGTAAATACTTACCATGTTAATCCTAAATTAAGCTATTTAGAGATATGCTTGACGAAATGTGAATAGGTTACGTTTTGTAGGGTATGTTAGTTACTTACTGTTGTAAGTGTGGAACTTTGTTAATTTTAACCGCTTATTGATTTGAATGTGTGAGTTTGTTGTTGTACATTATATTCTCTAGACCGGATGATGCTATTTAGTTTTATATAATGTGAAACTTTGTTATGTTAGCATAATATTCAGGTGATCAGTTTATAAAGAACTTGTTTTATGTTATGTTATCCAAAATATAACTAAAGTTTTATAATCAATATTCGATAGATGATAGATCATGGGAGGTAGGAATGGGAGGAGAGTAGAGTGAATGGTGATTTACTGAATTACTGCTATAGGGTATGTAAAACACAAATTTTTTTACGTTATAAAAAAAAAGAATAAAATTTTAGTAAAAACAAAAATTTTAACGGAAATAAAATTTAAAATTAAGTTTTTTTATAAAAAAACAAACAAAAAATTTTAAAGAAATAAATTAAAAATAAAATTTTAGATTTATAAAACATAAAGACATTAGCAAAAACAGTAAAACTGTTTTAATAAATTTGTTTATTTGACCCTGTGTCAAACGAATCAAATGTATAGCGCAATGTTTCGAAAACGAACCAATCAAAATCATAGTATTGCGCGTAATGTTCGAACGAACCAAACAATTAATCATAGTATTGCGTAAGTTTCGAAAAAAGTGGCGGAGTTTGAACAATTTCTCGATTTGTATTTGATAACTCTAGTAAAACAGGAACCACATCAGCTTCGTACATCTGTTCTTCTGTAGCATGTTTAGTTCTTTTATGTGTTAATATGAACTTTGTTAATGTATAGCCATTTATTCAGATTCATAGGTATGTCTAGTTTTGTCATGTGCTTATATTCCTATTCAGATTTATGATATGTTACGTTTTATTGATTGAAAAACTTGTTACGTTCAGCATAATATTTGTTGACGAGTATTTATGATAAATTTGTTAAATTTACTATTTTATGTTTAACTGAATATCTAGCAGATATATTTGAAAAAAAAGTTGTGAATATGTTGTACTCTGTAGAAGCAATGTCATTACTTTCCCTGTTCCAATATCGGATTTTGTCAGGTTTGATTTTATACATATTTCTTGCATCAGTTATGTTTGTTAGCTTAATGATGTGAAACTTTCTTATGTACTGTTTTACTGGTTTTTATTCGAATGTAAAGTTTTACTTATAAACATAAAAAGAATAAAATTTGTTAGTAAAAACAAAAATTTAAAAAATAAAGTTAAAAATTAAAAGTTTTTTAAAAAAAAAAAACAAAACTTAAAAAGTTTTTATGAAATAAAATAAAATTAGGTAAAAATTTTTAAAACAAAAATGTTAACGTAATAAAGTTAAAAATTAAATAAAAGTTTTAAAGAAAAGAGAAAAAAAGAAGAAGGCAATGCTCTATATGTTTTGCTAGTTAGTTACTTTGTCAGATATTGAACTTTTATGTTAATTTGTTTTTCGATTTAATGTATGTTACTTTGATGAAATACATTATATTCTTTCATCTTTTACACATAAGTTATTTTTATTTATGTGAAAACTTTTTTACGTTAGCAAAGAGGGTTAGTTATAAAAAAACATTAATTGCTTATCTATTTTATTCCAAAATAATATAAAAATGTGGATTAACCACAATCAATATCTGAATAGATTCGATACCCTAATAATCAGGGTTGGACGGTTAGGGTTAGGTTATTTGATTTATATTCAGGTGATTTATCGTTTTAGGGTATTAAAAGCACAAAATTATTTACGTTCATAAACTTGCAAAAGTGTAAAAATTTTAGTTAGAAACAAAAAAAGTTTTAAAGAAATAAGATTAAAACATTAAAAGTTTTTTTAAAAAACAAAAAGTTTTAGAAATAAAATTAAAAAATAAACAAAAGTTTTTTTAAAACAAAAGGTATTAAAAAAATGAAAATTGAAAATATTTAGATTTTCTCCCTTTTTAACATACAAAAATATATTAAAACGAAAATAATTAAAAAAAGTTTTTTTTTTTTTTTCTTTTGCAGCTTCAAATCTCAAATTAAAAATAAAATAAACAAACACATCGCTATACTGATTTGTTTTAAATGAAAATTTACCCTATCTGGTTCGTACTTGTTCTTCAGTTTGCACTTATTATTACTTACTGTGTTAAGAAATGAACTTTTTAATATTAACAGTTTATTTCTTGCTGAAGCTGTGTAGTTTCGTTTTATTTTATATTCTTGTTCAACTAGACATATTAGCTTTGTTAAGCCAAAAACTTTTTTACGTTGGCATTATTAGTTGATCAGTATGATAATTAGTATGATATGATAAAAATTACAGTGTTAATACGAAAATAGTAATAATATGTTAGAATATGTTAGAAAAACTATGAATAGGTTACGTTTTGTATTGCAACGTAAGTTACTTTACTTCTGTTAAGTATGGAACTTTGTTAATGTTAGCGATTTTTTCATGCATAAGGTATGTTAGATTTTGATGTTTATAATTATTTTTACATCAGTTATGATATGTTAGCTTTAATTTATGTGAAATCTTGTTCGCTAAGGGCGTATTTTCGCTTGTCAGTATTGATAACTTACACAATAATTGTATACAATTTTGTTAACATGTTACTATGTTCGTGCAAAAAATAATAATGATATGTTAGAGATATAGTTGGAGAAAGTAGTGAATAAGTTACGTATTGTATGCCAATGTTAGTTACGTTACAGTGTAAGTATGAATTTTGTTAATCTTGACTGCTTATTTCGTGTTTAAGAATGTTTAGATTCGTGAGTGGACATATATTCGTTAAGTTCATATATACCTATGTCTTGCTTTATTTTATAATATGAAAACTTTGTACAGTTAGCATTATATTCATTGATATATATATATAAAATATTATTTGAAATTTTTGTTAATATAATATTAAAGTAAAAAATATCTATGATATGTTAAAAAAAAAGTGTAAGTAGTTTACGTTCTGCGCTCAAGGTAGTTACTTTTACGGCTTTAGTATGAGAAACTTGTTGAATGTTATCATGTTTGTTCGTGTTATTAAGAGTTGGTGTTAGGTTTAGTGATGTACTTTATTGTCGTAGTTCAGATGATCTATGTTTCGCTTTATTATGTGAAAAACTTTATTACGATAGCATATATTTATCAGTAAGGAACAATAATCATCAGTTGATTTGATTAAAATTTGGTTAAATAATTACCATGTTAATATAAAAATATGTTGAGAGGAGGGTAGGAGAGGAGGGTGGTTGGTTTGATTACTGATTTAGTGTTTGTTGTGAAAAAAACACAAATTTCTTGGCCATACAAAGTCATTTTTCAGGTATAGTTAATTGCCTTTGAGATTGTTTATGGAAGTGATTGAAAATAATTCCCATTTGTAATTGAGTCTTTTACAGAATAGTACAATTTTTGGAGCCCAAAATAAGCGCATCATTTTTTGGTTCTTAAATCTAGGGTTCATTTTGGTTATCTGCTTCCAGTTAAGTTTAAGTCAAATTTTTTTTTTTGAACCTACGTTATCAAACAAAATTTACAATGCGCGCATGGTGCCAAAGCGTGTTTTTTTGACAACACAAAATGAAATAAATTATAAATATAAAAATAAATTACGTTAAGTAAGGTTATGTTGAGCTACGTTAGTTTATATAAACTTTAAACCTAAACTTTTAAACTTTTAAACAAAATTTAAACTTTTTTAAAAATATTTTTAAAAGGTGTGAAGCTGTTTTATTACCATAGTTTAAATTTTACTCTACACATTTTTATTTCACTTTTATGAAATGTGTTGGAATCAATACAATCGATATGTATATGGTGGTGGAGGAAGATAAACGACATGATTCGCTTTCCCTCTTTAAGTAACTTTTTCCAAATCACTTTCACAACTTATGCCTTTATTTTGTAGTCGAGTTAAAATGCCAAAGGGCTGATTCTATTTCCTTTTATTCATTTTAAGTTACCATTTCTTTATTTCACTTATCAGTCATAGTGCAGCTTCAGATTGTAATTCGTTAAGAGTGACAGAGTTAATGGTAAATTGTCACTTTATTCCAAGTTTTCCAGCTCTTTTCTAGAAATTTTCAATTCCAAAATATATATAATCAACCTTTTAATTAGTTTATTTTCCTCAAATGCTTTTTCGCTTCTCCTGTAAATACCTATACAACCCTTAGATTAATAAACACTAC
>JABUQX010042524.1:35000-47373 GCA_015478945.1 Trachelipus rathkii | reverse complement strand
ATTTAGGCCTAAATTAGGCCTAACGTAGTTATTGCACAACATTTACAGCAAAAGGTCAGTTTGAAATATTTTGACCTGGTATTAGGACTAAATCGCCCCGGGGTACAAAAAGGATTATCCTAATTAGGGCTAAAGATTATTTCAACCCATGTTTACAGAGAGAGGTCAGTGTCGTATCTGTAACGAGTGCGGGGTGTTTGTTTTCTCGTGCTGGATTGTCAATGTACATAGATAATAATAAAGGAAAAATCCGAATTATTTAAAAAAACTTTGAAATATTTTTTAGTTACATCGAGCGAATAATATAAATGTTAAGTGAATAATTGTTATTTTTAATAAAAACCTAGAATGATTTTAATAAAATACAGTTATGTTAGGCAGAGAAGAACTATTTTGTTATTTATACTTATTACATCGCTAAAGATGATGTAAAGCAGTTAAGGCAAAAGAACAAAAGTGGCCATAGCTTGGGTTGTAGAGTGTGGTGCTAGGGCTTGGGACTTTATATTGTCTGATTTATTGCTTTAAGGTACGTAAAATTTATGTTTTTAATAAAATTATTTCATAAAATTTTAGTAAAAGTTATTTTTAAACTTGATAGTATAAAATTATAAACAAAAAGTATTAACAGTTAATAATAAATGTTCTTTGGTCAAAGATAATGATTGATTTATTATAAAGTTTAAGAAACTTTGAAATAATTGTTAGTTATATGTGAATGAGTAATATAAATGTACGTGTTAATTAAAACAAAAATGTTTTAATAAATTATACGTGTGATGTGTAAGTGAATGTGCGTGTGGGGGTGTGTAAGTGAGTGGTGGCGGTGTGTGTGGGTGTGTAAGTGAGTGTGGTGTGTGTGTGTGTGTGTGTGTGTGTGTGTGTGTGTGTGTGTGTGTGTGTAAGCTAAATCTTTGGTGTGACTGTAAAGTAAATTTCTGTGTGTAGTAATCTGTGTGTGTAAGTAACATCATGTATGTGTGTTTATAAGTAAATCTGTGTGTGTTGTGTGTGTAAGTAAAGTCTATGTGGTGAGTGTAAGTAATTCGGTGGTGAGTGTTAAGAAATTTGTGTAAGTAAAATCTGTGGTGTTGTGTTGTTATTAAGGTCGTAAATGTGAAGTGGCATAGTGAATGTGTGTATTAAGTGTCATAGTGAATTTGTGTATAAGTGTAAGTGTGTGTGTATGTGTATGTGTATGTGTGTTCTAGATAATAATAACAATAGGCATTAAGTAAAAAAACACTAAGTATAATAATAAAAATAATAAAAATATGATAGAGAATAAAGGTAAAATTAGTAAATATAAATAAAAAAGAATAAAAAGAATAAAGAATAAAAAGTATTAAAACAAATAATAAATAATTGAAATTAAAAGAATAAAAAAGAATTAAAAAATAAAAAAGTATTTAAAACAAAATAAAATAATAATAAAAGTAAAATAATAAAAATAAAATAAAAAGAACAGAAGAATAAAAAAAAAAATTGATAAAAATAAATAAAAATAATAAAAATAAAATAATAAAAATAATAATAAAATAAATAAAAAGTATTAAAACAAAATAAAAAACATAATGTTAATAAAATATATGAGTTAAAGCAGTAAAACATATAGTTAAAGCAGGCTAAAGCAGAGATAGGTTAAACAGTAAAGCAGAGAGTAAAGCAGTATAAAGCAGCATTAGTTAAAGCAGGTAAAACAGAGAGTTTGTAAGAGCAAGTAAAGCAGATAGTTAAAGCAGTAAAACAGTAAAAAACAAAAGCATTTACTAAATCCCCTAAGGTGTTAGTAATAACACCTCTATGTGATTACTGATTTACTGCTTTAAGGTATGTAATGTTAATAAATTATATGAGTTAAAAGCAGTTTAATTCTGTTTTTAGAATTGTACATTATTAAAACATGTGAGTTAAAGCAGTAAAGCAGAAAGTTAAAACAGTAAAGCAGAAAGTTAAAACAGTAAAGCAGAAAGTTAAAGCAGTAAAGCAGAAAGTTAAAGCAGTAAAGCAGAAAGTTAAAGCAGTAAAACAGAAAGTTAAAGCAGTAAAGCAGAAAGTTAAAGCAGTAAAGCAGAAAGTTAAAGCAGTAAAACAGAAAGTTAAAGCAGTAAAACATGAGTTAAAACAGTAAAGCAGTAAAACAAAAGCATACTAATCCCCCCTAGGTGTTAGGTAACACCTCTATTGATTTACTGATTTACTGCTTTAAGGTATGTAATGTTAATGTTTTTAGTAAAATTTCGTACATTGTAGTAAAATAAAAGGATTATATATCAGACACTCTGAAGTTTTTCTTCTTACATAACAATTTTTAAAAAATTATAAATTAAAAAGTATTAAGTTAAAAATATAATAAGTAAAAATAATGTTAATAAATATATGTGTTAAATAAAAAGCTCTGTAATGAGTTACAGTTTTATGTTCGCGAAAATGTTTTTAATAAAAATGTTTAAGTATGAAATAAAAATGAATGACTCATAGTATATTTGAAAAGAAATTCTTTGAATAGTTGTTACATTGATATTCATATTTTTCGTTCGCGGAAATATTGCGCCTGGGCGCACGCGGCGGCGGGTACGCGGGAAATATTGCGCCTGCGGGCGCACGCGGGGGCGGTTACGCGGAAATATTGGGCCTGCGGGCGCACGCGGCGGTGCGGGAGCGGCGGGTCGCATGCGGGTGGTGCGGATTGGCGTGTCTTTGCGCGGAGGGATCATGCTGCGGCCTGGTGGGCAGTTTATGATCTAGAGGTAGACAAAAGATGAGGTCATCAAAGAGTGAAAATCATCAATTAAGGTGTATCAAAGATGACGTGCATCAAGATGAGGTCATCAAAGATGAAACCATTAAAAGTTGAGATATGGATGTTGAGGCATTAATGCTGAGGCATCAAAGTGAGGCATTAATGCTGAGGCCTCAATGCTGAGGCATCAAGTTGAGGCATCAAAGGTGAGGCATCAAAATATCGAGTGTTGAGTGTAAGTGTTAAGTGTCTATGGTTTTTAATGTAAGGTGTTTATATGGTTTTAATTAAGTGTCTATGGTTTAATGTAAATGTCTAGTGGAGAGTGTAAGTGCTATAAGTGTCATTAGTGTGTATAAGTGTCATTAGTTGAAGTGTGTTATAAAGTGTTAGAAAAAATACTAGACTTCATAGTAGGAAGTATCCGTAGCAGCTTTGTTAATATACGCCAATCGAATCCTCATACCTTATTACCTAGGGGTAGACACCCATATTAGGGCTATTCGGGGCTCAGGGGAGGCTAGAAAAGGCTTGAAAAAAGTGGCACTCAGTGGGCACTATGGGCACTCACTTGCACTATGTGGCACTCACTGCACTCATTGGCACTCACTTGGCAATCCTCATTGCACTCATTGGCACTCATTGGCACTGCCACCTGGCACTCACCGGCACTCATCTAATTACTCATCTAATATCAATAGAAGCATCACAGGTAACTTCTTACGTTTGATCCCTTACATTAAAGTGAACCATCAAGAGAATCTAAGGTATCTTGGGCTGTATTGTCTCTGATGTTCTTCATTATAAATAGCCATCAAAGCTTGGGCAATTAAAGTTGGGAGGCCATCAAATGGGCATTTCAATAATGCTGAGGCATCAAAATTGTACCGTAGAATACAAAAGGTTGGTAGTGTGTTTGTACGTGTGTGTATAAGTGTAAATGTAAGTGCCTATGGGTAAATGTAAGTGTATAGTTAATGGGGTGTATAAGTGCCATAGTGAATGGTGTGTATAAGGTAAGTAAATCTGTGTGAGTGTAAGTAAATCTGCGTGTATAAGTAAATCTGTGTGTGTGAAAATTGTACCTTCTGTGTGTTTGAGTGTAATAAATCTGTGTGCTGAGTGTAAGTAAATCTGTGTGAGTGTAAGTAAATCTGCGTGTATAAGTAAATCTGTGTGTTGTGTGATGTGTGTGTGTGTGTGTGTGTGTGTGTGTGTGTGTGTGTGAGTGTAAGTAAATCTGTGTGTGAGTGTAAGTAAATCTGTGTGTGAGTGTAAGTAAATCTGTGTGTGAGTGTAAGTAAATCTGTATGTGACTGTAAGTAAATCTGTGTGTGTGTGTGTGTGTGTGAGTAAATCTGTGTGAGTGTAAGTAATATATATAGTGTAAGTAAAGCTGTGTGAGTGTAAGTTGAATCTGCAAGCCGAAATATATTGGTCAAACAAGTTAAAAGACATCAAAAAAGGGCTAAGCCCCTAAAGGTGGCCAAAAAAGTAGATGAAGTGGGCAAAATTGTGACCCATGGATGACCAAAGGGTTGGTCAAAAAATTAGGTGTGACAGTGTACAACGGTTGCTGTACGGCAAACCCGCTTTGGCGCAACCCTTCTTTGAAGGGTTGCAAAATTAGGGTTGCCGAAAAAATTAGGGTTGCCAAAAAATTAGGGTTGCCAAAAAATTAGGGTTGCCAAAAAATTAGGGTTGCCCAAAAATTAGGGTTCTCAAAAAATTAGGGTTCTCAAAAAATTAGGGTTCTCAAAAAATTAGGGTTCTCAAAATTGTACCGTAGAATAGAAAAGGGTTCGCCGAAAAAATTTGGGTTCTCAAAAAAGGTCAAGCCCCAAAAAGGTCAAGGGCAGGTAAAAATTTGGGGCTCAAAAAAGGTCAAGCCCCAAAAAGGTAAAGGTCAAAAAAGGTCAGGTCAGGTAAAAATTCGAGCTCAAAAAAGGTCAAAAAAGGTCAAGGTCGGGTATATATATATACACAACACGAGCGGAATGCCTGCCCTACTACTAATCCCCTTTTTTTAGATTAGAAAAAGCTAGACAAGCAGCTAGCTATAAAGGTGCTAAACATTATAACGAATTACCGCATAATTTAAAAAATGAAGAATCCCTAAAAGCATTTGTATTTAAAGTCAAAAAACGTTATATTGATAAATATTATTATTATTATTATTATTATTATTATTATTATTATTATTATTATTATTATTATTATTATTATTATTATTATTATTATTATTATTATTATTATTATTATTATTATTATTATTATTTATATTATATATTATATATATATATATATATATATATATTATATATGTATATATATATATTATATATTAAATATATATATATATATTATATATATATATATATATATATATATATATATAGATATAATATATATATATATATATATATATATATATATATGTGTGTGTGTGTGTGTGTGTGTGTAAAGAGGGAATTTACATGTCATTTCGACATTATTATTTAATTTACCGTTTTTCGACTTAATGTTAATAATCATAATAAATTAAATATGATTTATTTCATCCACTATTGACCATATGTATCAAAATCTGTGTTGTAAACTGTAGAATAATTGGCTAAATTGTATCCAGTATATTTCAAACCATCTCTGTGATTAGGTAAATTATTCTTAATTTATTTGCAACTCGCTATCTGATTAGTTTATAAACTAAAATCAATTTGAGACTCGCTTTATGATTGGCCAAATAACCACAATGCTTTTTGAAACACTCTCTGTGATTGGATAAATTATGTAACATTTTTTGGGAACTGTCAAACGAGTATTTGAATTATGGGCGTACAACACAGTGGATTGTTATTGGGCTAGATAAATCTTTCAAAATTATTTATTATAAGGTTGTTGGTTTTCTTATGTATAATTTTTGGATTTTTTTTTGTGGTGAAACATTTTCTGCAGTTGAGAAAATTTGATGATTAAAGTAAATCAATTATTATTATTATTATTATTATTATTATTATTATTATTATTATTATTATTATTTTTATTATTATTATTATTATTACACCGTGTAACAAAAAATTTGTTTTTTTTTCCCTTTTCCTTTCCTTATGTATTTTTTATCGCTGATTTTATTAATGATATTTTTTTTCCCTTTTCATCGATAGTTTGAAAAATTATTCCAATATTTGCATTTCGCCAATATTGTTAGGTTGGCATTCAAACATGTATATGTATGTATTACAATTTTATATTATATATTTTTGTTTTGTTTTGTTTTTTCTTTTTTTAATAAAAAAAGGTCAAATAAAAATTTTTAATTGAGAATTTATTGGATTGTATTCATAAAAAAACAAAACAAATAAACGTACCAAAAAAAAGAAACACACACACAAATACAATTACATGCAGACGATAAAATTGTTAAAATATTTAATATTTTTCGATTTAAAAGTGCTTTAAGGATCGAGTTCTTCTCTTCTGAATAGTTTTGTGCATTTCTAATCAAAGACTGTAGACATAGTCACTCATCATTGCACTTCTCTCTCTCTCTCTCTCTCTCTCTCTCTCTCTCTCTCTCTCTCTCTCTCTTCTCCCTCTCTCTTTTCTCTCTCTCTCTATCTCTCTCTCTATTATTCTATCATCATATCTATCTATCTATCTTATCTATCTATCTATCTATCTATCTATCTATCTATCTATCTATCTATCTATCTATCTATCTATCTATCTCTCTCTCTCAACGTCCTTGATATCGTCCTTTCCAAAGTTTGAATCAGAGCTGCGGATTCGGAGCCGGAGCCGGAGCCTGAGCCTGAGCAGGAGCCGGAAGCCGGGGCATCGAAGCAGCAAGATTTTAATTGGAGCCGGGGCCGGAGGAAAAATTTTTTGTTCAGGAAGTTTATAGTTCAAAGGACAATATTTTGAAAGTTAGAAAGAAAGTAAATTTATTTAATTTTTTTTAAATTTTGTTTTCTACAAATTCATTTCAACATTTTTAATGATAAATCAAAATAAAGGTGTCAATAACAACCAATCTTTTTTATTATATCCATAGGCGCAACTAAAGAAATTTTCTAAGGGGCCATGGCCCCCCTGTATCTGAGAATATATACGGTATATATATATATATATATATATATATATATAATTTTTTTACAAAATATATATATATATATATATATATATATATATATATGTCTATATATCAAAGATAATATATATATATATATATATATATATATATATATATATATATATATATATATATATATATAATATATATATATATTATATATATATATATATATATATATATATATATATATATATATATATATATATATATATATATATATATATATATATATATATATATATATATATATATATATATATATATATAAATATATATATATATATATATATAATTTTTTTACAAAAATTCCGCATCTTACGGGCATAGCTCTATCCTATGCGGGAATTTCTTTAGGTAATTGCTCCTTAAGATCCGGAAGGGTGATCGAACCCGGGCCCTTGTCTTTGCGATTCTGTCGCTCTACCGATGACCCACGGTTGCAGGAAACAATAATGATAATTATTTTATGTATTAATTTCATTTATTTATTTTAAAAAAATAATAATAATATATTTAAAGGAAAAAGATAATTTCTAAATGTGAAATTAATTATTTATTAATTTATCTGTCAATTTATTTGCAAATTTATATTTTAATTTATTTGTTTAATTAAATATCAAGATATTTACAGGTAAATTTAAATTTAGAACGAGTTTAATTGTCTATTTTTATTTATTTATTATGCATTTGTTTATTTATTTATTTGTTTATTTATTTTTATCTTTTAATTTTTATTTAGTTTTTTTTAATTTCCACAATTGAGATTAATTAATAAAAGCATCTGTCCATGGTGATAAATATTACTTTCTTTTGAGACTTTGAACGAATAAAAGACCAAAAGAAAAGAAAAGAAAACGTCATATAAAATTTAATTGCAAAATTTTATCAAATTTATTACCAAAAAAAATGACAAAAAAAATTCACTAAAAAAAAACTTTTGTTTTATTTTTAAGAGAAAAACATCGTTTCTTGCTTGTTGAAATGTTTTTTTTCTTTTTCTTTTTTTATTATAATTTTAATTAAATGCACGTTTCAAAATTAATTTTTTTTTTGCTTCCACTTTCTTTGAAAAATAATATATTTTTACTTTCTTTTTTTTTTTTTTAATATTTTTATTTTTAAAATTAAAACGAAATAAATAATGAAAGAATAAAAATAAATAAATAAATGCATAGCAAAATTAATAAATAATAGAAAATTAAAAAATTTAAATGTTAATATATGTGTGAGAATTTCAAATGTGCTTGCATGCATTTCTTTGCTTCTTTGTCTGGCGATAAAAGAATTATTTTAAAATAATAATAATAATAATAATAATAATAATAATAATAATAATAATAATAATAATAATAATAATAATAATAATAATAATAATAATAATAATAATAATAATAATAACAATAATTTAATAGTAATAATCATAAATATATAATGATAATAATATATAATATATTATAATAATAATAATATAATAATAATAATAATAATAATAATAATAATATATAATATATAATAATAATAATAATAATAATATATATATAATATAATATAATAATAATAATAATAATAATATAATAATAATAATAATTATAATATAATAATAATATAGTAATAATATAATTAATAATAATTAATAATAATAATAATAATAATAATAATAATAATAATATAATAATAATATAATATAAAATATAATATAGTAGTAATATATCGACCTATATATACATATTGATATATTGATTTTGGACAGAATTTTTTCAGAAAATATGTGGAGTCCTGTACCACATTTTTATGATTATAATAATTTAAAACAAAAACATAATAATAATTATCTAATAACTAATAATAATAATAATAATATAATAAATAAAATAATAATATTAATAATAATAATGGTTAATAATAATTATAATATAATAATAATAATATAATAATAATATAATAATAATAATAATAATAATAATATAATACTACTTAACTTAATAGTAACTTAATAGTACATCCATAACTTAATATAATAATAATAATAATAATGATAATAATAATAATAATATTATTATTATTAATAATAATAATAATAATATAATAATAATAATAATAATAATAATGTATAATAATATATATAATAATAATATAATATAATAATAATAATAATAATAATAATAATAATATATTAATCATAATAATGTAAAATAGTTTATACTTATTATTAATTATTTATTATTCATTGATTATTATTATTATTATTATTATTATTATTAATTTAATATTATAATATTATTATTATTAATTAATTATTAATTATTAATTATTATTATTATTTTATTATTATTATATTATTTTTTTATTATTATTATTATTATTATTATTATTATTTATAATTATTATTATTATTTATTTTATTAATTATTTTTATTTTATGATTATTATTATGATTAATTATTATTATTATTATATTATTATTATTTTATTATTATTATTATTATTATTATTATTATTATTATTATTATTATTATTATTATTATTATTATTATTATTATTATTATTATTATTATTATTATTATTATTATTATTATTATTATTATTATTATTATTATTATTATTATTATTATTTTATTAATTTATTTTTTATTTTATTCTTACGATTATTATTATTATTATTATTATCTTATTATTATTATTATATTATTATTATATTTTATTATTAATTATTATTATTATTATTATTAATTATTATTATTATTATTATTATTATTATTATTATATTATTATTATTATTATTATTAAAACAAAAAGTAGATAAGTGGAAACAAAAAAATAAAGTCCCAAAGTTACAGGGAGGAAAGTATCCCAAATTATATTTTGAGGACGAATGGCAAATAAAAACCTTAATTTGAGACCATGTCACTTTCAACATTTGTTTTCTCTTTCCTGAGAAATGTGTAAATAATTCGAAATATTTTGTTACCTTTAAGGGAATTTTTTTCCGTTTTTTGTTTATGTTTGAGTGTGTTTTTTATTTAGTTTTTTATTTTTATCATAAGTTTGAAAGCATTTTGATAATAATAATCTAACATGGGAGTTATTTCTTATGCTTTGGTCATTATTCAATGTTCTTTAAATGTGTTTATAATTTTCTTTATCCAATATGTATTATTATTCTTATATATTTTAAACGGCATGTTAGAATATTTTATTTTATTTATTTATTTACTTATTATTTGCAAGGGTGTCTGCTAATAATTTTTTTTTTTTTTTTTTAGGATATTTTGAAGTAATTTGATATCCTTTAATGGTGGTTTTCATTTGTTTTTATTTATTTATTTATTTACTTATTTTTATGTTCGAATGTGTTCTTCAATAAATAATTTATTTATTAGTTGATTTAGTTGCATCTGTATGGTATTCTTAATGGATAGTAATAGTTATGATTTCGCAAATGCGAGAGTGTGTATTCATATAAAAATATACTTATGTGGGCTTTTTTTTTTTTTTTTTTTTTTTTTTTTTTTTTTTAGCTTGGATTTTGGATTACATATGGAAAAATATTTTTCAAACTTTTTTTCAACTAAATTATAGCTGCATTCCTTCAGAAATATAACTCATTCAATGACAAAAGATGAGTTAAAACATTTTTAAACAATTTTATGAAAAGTAGTGACGATAGGAAGAAAATGACTTTGAACAATGACGTGATATCAGGATGACTTTTAACATTGACGTCACATCAGGATGACTTTGAACAGTAACGTCACATCAGGATGACTTTAAACAATAACGTCACATAAGGATGACTTTGAACAATAACGACACGTCAGGATGACTTTGAACTATGAAGTCACATCAGGATGACTTTGAACAATAACGTCACATAAGGATGACTTTGAACAATCATGTCACATCAGGATGACTTTAAACAATGACGTCACTTCATGATGACTTTGAAGAATGACGTCACATCAGGATGACTCTGGTCAATGGCGTCACACCAGGATATACTTTGAACAATGACGTCATATCAGGATGACTTTTAACATTGACGTCACATCAGGATGACTTTGAACAGTAACGTCACATCAGGATGACTTTAAACAATAACGTCACATAAGGATGACTTTGAAGAATAACGTCACATCAGGATGACTCTGAACAATGGCGTCACATCAGGATGACTTTGAACAATGACGTCACATCATGATGACCTTGAACAATGGTGTCACTTAAGGATAATTTTGAACAATGCCGTCACATAAGGCTGACTTTGAACAATGACGTCACTTCAGTATTACTTTGAACAATAACATCACTTTAGGATTACTTTGAACAATGACGTCATCTCATGACTTTGAATAATAACGTCGCATCAAGATGACTTTGAATAATGAAGAAACATCATGATGACTTTGATCAATGATGTCATTTCAAGATGATATTAATCAGATATGTCACTTCAGGATAACTTTGAACAATGACGTCACATCAGGATGACTTTGAATAATGACGTAACATCAGGATGACTTTCAATACTTCATGATAATCTCTAATACTCTACACTCGAATATAAATTTATGGGATTCCTGAGTTTACCCGTTTTGTACTAACACGAGAATTGCTAAGAGAATACTTTTGCAATAAATAAAAATGATAATTAGTCGCATAAAAATTCATCTGAAGGAGCTTTATAAAACGCATTGTGATTTACCAGGTGCTTCACCAATCAGTAAAAAATACATATTTGATATTTGTGTAGGATCACAACATATTTCTTAATTTTGAACAAGTTCTAAAGTATTTCGTATTCATCATTATTACTATCGACTTTACTAACATCCGTGGCTTGCAATCTAACTCTACATACGTGGAATACCGCACCTATACTTCTTTGCCCGTAGCCCAGATGGCTAGGAATTCATCCCCTAACTCTTTTAATATGTCAAACTATAACTTATTTCATAATTTCATAATAACATAAACACTCCTGTAACACGTCTCGAGAATCTCGAATCTCCTAACTTCATGTTCTGTGGCTTAAAATCTTTCTTCCTTCTACTATAATAATCTTGTGTTTCTGCTACTGTTCTCCTAACAGAACAGATTTTCACGCCTTTTTTGAATATCTTACTACTTCTCATGAGACTGTTATATCTTCTCATCCAAATACTGAGATCCTCTATTTCGGGGATTTCAATGTACACAACACTGAATGGTTGGGGTCCTCTCATACTGATTTAGGTGGGGAGGAGGCCGAATCATTCAGCATTCTCAACGATCTGGAGCAACTAATTAAAGAACCCACACACATTCCGGATCGTCCCAACCAATTCTTGAACACAATTGACCTATGTTTCACCACTAGTCCTTCTCTCTATAAATACAACACTTTCGCTCCTATTGGTAAACCTGACCACAACCTTATATCTCTTAATTTAATACTTTCTCTCCAACAGCTCCATCCTGCCCTACGCGTTTTTTCTGGCACTTTGATCGGGCCGATT
>JABUQX010042524.1:22500-25000 GCA_015478945.1 Trachelipus rathkii | reverse complement strand
ATTAGGCGTATTATGGATGTAGATAGATTCTATTATTTTCCTTTTTTTTGTATGATTTGTATATTTTAATACTGAGATATTTTGGGTATTAATGCTATGGTTTGTGTTAGTACGATGATTGGTAAGGGCAGAGTTGGTCTCGTCAGTGGTAAGATCATAATTATGTTGATTCGTTCTTCTGGTGATATCATTGGTCTCCCCTATGTAAACCAGGGGGCAATTATGGCAAGGTACTTTATAGACACAATGGGTTTGGGGATTTTTTGAAACGGGAGGTCTGAGGGTATGTTTTAGAGAAAAAGTGTGATTTTGGGTAAAGGAGATGGATGATGGTAAATGTTTTTTGATGTTACGGTCTAAGTGGAAAGGAAGGGGAAGGAAAGTAGAATTTGTGTTTTTTTGTTGTTGAGAAATTTGAAAGAATTTTCGTTTTGCGTTTTGGAAGGATGAATTAATAATATGGGGAGGATATTTTAACTGTGTGAAGGTGGAGAGGAGGTATTTTGTTTCTGTGTGTAAATGGTTAGGGGAGCAGATTCTCAAAGCTCTAAGGTAAAGGGATGTGAGAGTAGCTTTTTTTATATTTGTTGAATGGGAAGAATACCAGTGAATATATGAGGGGTGGGAGGAAGGTTTTCTATAAACAGCATAAGTAATTTGTGAAGAATTATTCCAGGTTAAAAGTGTGTCTAGGAATGGTAAAGAATTGAGTTTAGGGAGTTCATGTGTGAATTTTATGGAGGGATGAATGTTATTTATAAGGTTTAATATATTATTGAAATCTTTTTGTTGGGGGATGGCTATGAAAATATCATCTACGTAGCGTAGCCAAGTGGTATTTTGTAAATGGGGGTTAGGTAGAATGTGATAATGTTCGATTAATTCCATAAATATATTGGCTATGGTAGGGGAAAGGGGGGAACCCATTGATAGTCCTTGAGTTTGTTTATAGAAATTATTATTAAAAATAAAGAAATTATGATTGAGAGTTAGCTGTATGAGTTGTTTTATGAGGGGGAACGGGTGGGTTAGTGAGATATTGTGAGTAGTTAAGTAATTTTCTAGTAAATTAAGGGTATAGGGGACGGGGACGGACGTAAAAAGGGATGCGACGTCAAAACTTAGAAATTTATGAGTGGTAGGGTTAAGTGATTGGGTTTTTTGTATAAAATGAGTGGTATTTTTGATGTGAGATGGGGAAATAAGACCTATAAGGGGTGTGAGGGTTTTTGATAACCAAGCAGATAATTTGTATGTATTGCAATTTGTGTTTGATATGATAGGTCTGAGGGGGATATTTTGCTTGTGAGTTTTGGGGAGACCGTAGAATTTGGATATATGAGTCATGTATGCTTTGTTGTTATTGTGAATGTCCGGATAGTTTTTTGTGATTTGTTTCAGCTGACTATTAAAGCTATCTAGAGAGTTTTTTTGTGGTTTTTTTTTTGAGAGGGGTATAGGTGTTGGCATCTGTTAAGATATTTTGGCATTTGTTTATGTAATCCTGATGGTTTAATATCACTATGTTATTTCCCTTATCACTTCTTGTGATAACTATGTCATGATTGTTTTGTAAATTTCGTAGGGCTTTGTAAAATATGGCTGGTAATTTTTCCTGATGATTGTGAGTTATGAGATTATTTATTAATATACCTTTAAGAATATCAAAATTATAATCTTTATTTTAGGCTAGACCAAATCCAAAATTCCATTATACTTTCGTCAAAATACTTTAAACAGTTACAAAATAAACAAATAACCAACCAATAGCCTCTTCACTTGTTGTCTATTCTTTGGAGTGATGGCTCTTTTAATATTTGTTTTCCGAAGAGGCTTGACGCGAATCGCAAGCGAAAGCTCGAATATGCATTACTATTTTTAGTGTTATAAAATTCTTTCCCTCCTCCCCCCCTTATTGTATGTTTTATTAATTTAGTTACATATATATATATATATATATATATATATATATATATATATATATATATATATATATATATATATATATATATATATATATATATATATATATATATATATATCTATATATGTTAGATGTATGTTTGAAAGTGTTGGTGCGTACTGTACCAAGTTTTATTTAAATAGTGTATTTATTAAAATAAAATTACATCTAACCTTTCCCCCCTCACCCCAAGATGCAATTCTAAAAATTGTTATTAATTGCAATAACGAATAGTTGGAAATTGCCATCATCGCCAATATCGTATAAAATCAATATAAAACACCAAGGGTTAAAAAAATACTAAATATATATATATATATATATATATATATATATATATATATATATATATATATATATATATATATATATATATATATATATATATATATATATATATATATATATATATATATATATATATATATATATATATATATTATATAGTAATATATATATAAGAAATCGAAATTCAAAATTACAATTATTCCCATAAACTCCCATGATAAAGATGCCAAATAATATTTATTTTATATG
>JABUQX010042524.1:12500-15000 GCA_015478945.1 Trachelipus rathkii | reverse complement strand
ACATTACTTCCCGCGCTAAACACGGAGTGAGAAAGTATGTTATAATAATTATACAAGATATAAAATTAACCTTCATTCAAATGTATACATATTTGTGGGCATTTAACAATGCACACAAACATATAAAACATTTCAATGAGGTAAAAAGAATAAGTAAAATACATACATAAAAAACTTTCAAATGAAAACATATCTAATTATGTCCGAAGACATAAGTAGACATACAAACATTTGAAGGCAAAAATAGTATACATGAAATGTAAATATTCAAATACGAGCATAACTGGTTACATCCGAAGATCTAAACATATATACAAATATTTGAATACATAAAAATACAATAATGTTATATATACAGAAAATAAAAGGTGCATTTAAACACAAGCATATTTGGTTATATCCGTTAGATATAAACAAACATACGAACATTTAAATGCATAAAAATACAAAAATGTTTATACATAATTATTGATATTGAACAATTGAGTTATTCACAAGTTAAATAGGCCACATCGATCGAACCGTTGAATCCAATGAAAGGTCCAGTATAAGGCGTTTCTAATGTATCCATGATTTGACCAATGCGCACGTAAATAGTTTTCAAAGCTGTAGTTACGAGAGAAACATTGCTTGACATATGTAGAGACGAAGTTGCTTGAAATTTAGGTCCTTTATTTGAAAAATTTCTTCATACATAAAGGGAGCGGTCACAGAACCATTTGGAATTCGAAAAGGAATCAAAGTTCGTAGTCCAAAAATGAATTTCGCCATATTCCAAAACTTAAAATGATGAAAGAAATCCATACCGTAAAGGAAGTTACATATGTAGAGGCGAAATTGCTTGAAATTTAAGTTTTTTTTTTTTTGAAAATTTTCTTCATACATAAAAGGGAGCGGGCACAGAACCATTTAGAATTCGAAAAGAAATCTGAGCTTGAAATCCAAACTTGAAATGATGAAAGAAATCCATACCGTAAAGGAAGTTTGCTATATCTAGCGATGAATCCTCGAACTGTGATAGTTGTGAAAAGGTGAAGACCATAATCCAAAATTAGAAATGAAAATTGAAGTCCAGTATCGATAATGTTCATTTGCTTGAGTCATCTTCTCAGAGTGTTTTGATTGAGAATTTTAGTATTATTGTAGTTTTTTCTTTTTCTTCATTTTGTTTGTTTTTTAGAAGGCGTTGATTGAAGTTCTGGGTGTTCTTCTCAGGGTTCACCAATTATATAGGGTAAGCTTTGCTAGATTGGTGCTTCTTTTATGAGCAAGCACCCTATATAAGAGGATGGTAAATTTAGAAATCCATATTTGAAATGATGTTTTTATTCAACATAAGTAATAAAGATATTCAATGAAAGTAAAGTAACAAAAGTCCCTTCTGTTGAGATACTCTTTCTTCGTAGGTGAATTAGTAGTCACGGACTGTTCCACGCGTTTACCTCCCTTTCCCGACTTCTTTTGGAAAACTTGCGATAGAGATTCGAAGTCGCGGCCTTTTCCATAAATTTACCTCCCTTGCCGAAAGTTGTGTTTGAAGTTTGGAGGAGTTCTGGAGAGAGTATCTTCAGTGAGATTTATTTCTTCTGATTCTTAATAATTTAATCTGACTGAAGAGTATCTCAACAGGACGGGTTTATATATTATTTCATTTCGACTTATGCTAAAATTTTGCTCGCGCAAATCTTAGCATAAGTACGAACATAAATTAATTTTTTTAAAGTTATAATGGAGTACTACATATATATATATATATATATATATATATATATATATATATTATATATATATATATATATATATATATATATATATATATATATATATATATATATATATATATACATATATATATTATTATTATTATTATTATATTATATATATACATACATATATATGTATATTTAAGAACCAATTCGTCGTAGAGATTATTTACTTAGAGTGAAGTTTCGATTCTTTTTTGCGTTATGTTTACTGTCACTGATTTTACATTAGTCGTACAAGAACGGCAACATGTTGCCACGGCCTCTTTTTTGAAATGGATCTGTGCGAAACCTAATTCGCAAGAACGGACATGCAGGTCTGTACAGTGGGACTGATTTTTTCTGATCTTCTCACATCGTCATGCTCAGTTTGCCCGTTACGGTGTTGCAGCCGACGCTTCAGATAACCATCGCAAATCTCATCTTACCACCGGGCAGTGCACGCCACATTATGAATGCGTAAGCAACCATATTTTAAGCGATGGTTCGTGTGATGGATATTTCGATACCCATATTGCTGATATTGACATGCCTATGACCTTTGTTAAAGATGCCCGTTCTTGTTAAGGTCATCTGTAGCCGATTTTTTCTCTTTGTAAATTCATGGTTTCACCCATATATTTTATTGCAAGGCCGTAGGATGTGATATACAGTTTTACCTTCTTCGTTAGAGAATACTAAGGTGATGTTGATCTGATTTGGAATGATTTTGCAACATTTGCCTTGTAACAACATAA
>JABUQX010042524.1:2500-5000 GCA_015478945.1 Trachelipus rathkii | reverse complement strand
TATTATTACGTATATTATATATATATATTATTATTATATTGTTATTATTATTATTATTACATATATATATATTATATTATTATTATATATTATTATATTATATTATATATATTATTGTTATTATATTATCTATATATATATATATACATATATATAATATTATTATTATTATTATATATATATATTACATATATATATATTATATATATTATTATACATATTATTATTATTATTATCATACATATATACATATATACATATATACATATTATATTATTATACATATTATTATTATATATATTATATATTATTGAGCTGGAAAATATTATATATACTATTATATTACATACAGTACAATTGAGTTATTATTATTATTGGTTATTATTATTATATTATTATATTATTACATATACATATATTTCATCATACATATATATATAAACATATATATATATATACATATATATATATATATATTATATATTATTATTATTATATATATATATATATATATATATATATATATATATATAGTTAGCAGCAAGATGATGAAAGATATATATATAGCATATTTATATAGCATATATATATATATATATATATATATATATATATATATATATATATATATATATATATATATATATATATATATATATATATATATATATATATATATATGGTGATTCAAAACCTCTGCGACAAACTCTGAAAATAAATAATGACTTGTACATAAGATATTGTACAACAGAGAGAGAGAGAGAGAGAGAGAGAGAGAGAGAGAGAGAGAGAGAGAGAGAGAGAGAGAGAGAGAGAGAGAGAGAGAGAGAGAGAGAGAGAGAGAGAGAGAGGAGTTAAAAGCAATTTAGAAAGAGTAGAGGGAGTTAAAAGCAATTTAAATTAAAATTAACTTTTCCAACTCTTCTAATTCTTTTGTTTCCTCACTCCTTTTCTCTTGACCTCATCTTTCAATACTCTCTTCTTCTTCTTTCTCTTTCTTCTTTCTCTTCTTCTTCTTCTCTCTTCTTCTTCTTCTTTCTTTCTTCTTCTTTCTTCTTCTTCTTCTTCTTCTTCTTCTTCTTCTTCTTCAATTTAATTTTTAAACTTCATAAACAAAATATTTTTGTCTCTCTCTCCTCTCTTTCTCTCCTTCATCGCCTTTCTTCTTGAGGATCCACACACATCATCATCATCATTATTGGCTATTATTATTATTATTATTATATTATTAAAGAATATATTACATATATTATTATTATTAGTTATTATTGTTATTATTATATTATTATATTATACATATTATTACATACAAAAATGTGAATCAGACTTAAAATCATCAATCTTTCCATTACCACTCTAATTTTTGTTATTATAGATATTATATATATATTACATACATACATATATACATATATACATATTAATATTACTGAAGAGTATATAGTTATATACATATATATATTATATATATATAATATTAAGGTTGGTTATTATTATTATTATTGTTATTATTACATATATATATTATTATGTATATATATATATATATATATATTATATTATAGAAAGAAGATATAGTTATAGTTATATATATATATATATATATATATAAAGTATATATATATATATATATATATATATATATATATTTCTCTATTTATATACAGAATTTAATAATGTCAAATACTAAACACTACAAAAAAAATCGTTCGAAAAAAAAAAAATAATAACCATCCAAGAATCGCAGTCACGAATCCGAATCTAGGACCTTCCACGCAGCATCACTACCTTACAAAATCACCTAAAGAAGAGGCCGTGTACTTGCTGGCGAAAGCTTATGAAAATTAAAAGTGTAAATAATAATTTAATGGTTTTATGTTAATCTAATTAATAAAACAATGTTTTAATAAAGTGTGTTATTCCAATAAAAGGGCAATTGATCAACTATATATATATAAGAGTAAGAAGAAAGAAAGAATACATATAGCATATATATATAAGGCATATATATATATAAGGTTAAGTTGTTGCTATACAGCAAGGTTGTTGCTATATTATTATATATATTATTATATTATTATTATTACTATTACATATATATATATATATTACATATATATATTATTATTATTACATATATTATTATTAATATATATATATAAATTATTATATATATATATATTACGTTATAAAGATATAGATATTATTATTATTATTATTACATATACATATATTATTATTATTATTATTATTAGTTATTATTATATATATTATTATATTATTATTAAATATATTATTATTATTATTATTATTATACATATTAATATTGATATTAGAGTTATATTGTTGTTGTTATACATGTTATTGGTTACACATACACATACATACATATATATTACATATATACATATATATATATATATATATATATATATATATATATTAGTGATGCAGCAGATGTCATTTTTTCCGCATAATAATAATAATAATAATAATAATA
>JABUQX010042523.1:22500-24033 GCA_015478945.1 Trachelipus rathkii | reverse complement strand
CAGGACCAAGTTTGGTAAAATTTTCGATGACAAACGTATGTGTGCCCATGCATTTTGTGCTAAATTTCTAAGAATAAAAAAATCTTTTATTTGTATCAATTTATAGTCAATATGATACATGGACGCTTTTCAGTTTATGTAAACGTTGTTATTTCATTATCTCTTCATTATTTGTTTTTATTGAATTTAAGTACATTGTAAGAGGTTTCAACAGATGCAACATATTATTTACGTTACTTCCTACAGAATTAAAGATTTTTTTTTTAAATTAAACAAAAACTAAGGGTTACTCAAACCGAAATGGTCATATATATATATATATATATATATATATATATATATATATATATATATATATATATATATATATATATATATATACTATATATACATATATATATATATATATATATATATATATATATATATATATATATATTCGTTACCTGTCGGTATGTCGACTGACAGTCGGTATTATATAACCTACGTTATCTATCTCATGGTAAATGTGAGTGTAGGTGTGTATGTGTAGATGTGTGTGAGGGTGTGTGTGTGCAGGTGTATGTGTATGTGCGTGTGTTTGTGTGTGTGTGCGTGTCAAATTCTTCAAACTTATAAAATCCATTCCATCATACAAATTATCCCTAACACTTTCTTAATCATCTTACCAATCACAAAATTACATGTTGCTTCATTGTTGTGGAGGCGCAAAATGAAGACTTTTCTATTCCTTTTTCCTTCAAAGAAAAAAGAATAATGAAAATATATTAGAAAAACCTGTAAAATGGAAAAACTTTTCGAAGCATTTTTTCCCTTTCTTACTTTCTATTAATTTATCGTGTTTTAGGAAACTTGTCCTTGTTTTCTTTCTGAAAAAAAAAAATTTGAAGAAAGAAAACAGAATAGAAAACGAGAATCTGAAGTAAATGCATTTAAAAAATTTCTCGTCTCAATTTCTATCGTAAAAATTAATCTCTCTCTCTCTCTCTCTCTCTCTCTCTCTCTCTCTCTCTCTCTCTCTCTCTCTCTCTCTCTCTCTCTCGTTATATTTTCGCTGCGGCAATCAGAAATGATTACGTTATTTAAACAAGCATTGAAGAGTTAGGTTTTTATATTAATACGTTTTATTAGCCTTCTTACATACTTCCACCGCAGTATTCATTTCATACCATTATTTTATCAGTTACTGATAGTTAATTACTCTCAAATGATTTAAGCATTAACCAATTTGATTTTAAATTTAGTTCGGATTTACATTTGTTCCAATAATTATTTCAGTTTGTTATGACCAAAGTCTTTTAAAAATATCTTGCTTGTTGCATATGTTTTATTTTATTTTTACGGATCTCATTATTTTCTTTTTATGAAAGTATTTGATTGATCACATTTATTAACTGATCGATAATATTAGAGAATGATCGATAATATATATATATATATATATATATATATATATATATATATATATATATATATATATATATATATATATATATATATATATATATATATATATATATGTATTTATATGTA
>JABUQX010042523.1:17500-20000 GCA_015478945.1 Trachelipus rathkii | reverse complement strand
TCAAATGCATGGCACACTAACATTTGTCTGTCTTACACCCCGACAAGTGAGTGGTTAAAATATTGCATATTTGTTGTCTTTACAAATTATCGATGATTATGAAAAATTATCATTATTACATTGCAGTAATATTATATATATATATATATATATATATATATATATATATATATATATATATATATATATATATACTTACATATACATATATGCTGTTTATATATATATATTTACATATGCAGTAACATTATACTACTATATATATATATATATAAGGTAAAAAACTTTTTTCTCACATTTCATGTTTTTCGAAATAAATCGTACGAGACAGTGAATCGTGCATCACTAGCTAACAATGAAAACAATTAAACAGCTACGCCCACATGCTAGAATTTTCTTTTTTTTTATTTAAGGAAAATTTGAAAAGATTCTTTGTGTACAAAAGGGACAACTGATGAGTTAGCTCAGTTGATATCATTTCCACTGTAAGATAATGTTGAAAATGAGTTCTCCTTTACTATGAGTTCTCTTTTATTATTATTATTATTATTATTATTATTATTATTATTATTATTATTATTATTATTATTATTATTATTATTATTATTATTATTATTATTATTATTATTATTATTATTATTATTATTATTATTATTATTATTATTATTATTATTATTATTATTATTATTATTTATTAACTATTATTATTATTATTTATTATTATTATTATTATTATTATTATTATTATTAACAAATAACTGAATAAATATTTAACAAAATACTACAAGATTATTATTAACGTAATTATTTTCATTATTTTATCAAACTAAAACATAAATTTCCCTTCAAAAAAATTCAAACAGAATATTATTTAAATACCACGTTAGAATAATACATTAAATCCTTTTGTGTTTTTGGCATAAAATAATAATTGTGAAAATCTTGTATTGTAAAATCTCTTAAGTTTTTTTTTTAATCTCGGGTAATCCATTCACGACAACACAATAATAATAATAATAATAATAATAATAATAATAATAATAATAATAATAATAATAATAATAATAATAATAATAATAATAATAATAATAATAATAATAATCAAAATCAAAATCAAAAAATATTTATTCAAGATAACAGTTACAATTTTCATCCTTTAATAGAGATACACATAATATATTATTACAATTACTAAATGGCAATAAATCATGTAAATTAGGATTCAATTTCACTCCTATCTGAAATGGGGCTACTGATTGCAACACAGTGTTGTGCCCTTTGAGCCCCGAATACAATACATTCTTTTCTTATATTTCATCATTGTTAATTACAGCTATATTTTGAGCATCAACATATGCTGATGCCTCTTCCTTTCAATAGTAATTTTAATTGTTTTAAATTTACAATAATAATAATGGTAATTAGCATAATGATATTAATACCTAGTGACTATCCCGATCAGTGTAGTAGCTATGAGTTTTTTCATAACTCAATAATTAAATAATAATAATAATAATAATAATAATAATAATAATAATAATAATAATAATAATAATAATAATAATAATAATAATAATAATAATAAAATAATAATAATAATAATAATAATAATAATAATAATAATAATAATAATAATATAATAATAATAATATTAATAATAATAATAATAATAATAATAATAATAATAATAATAATAATAATAATAAAATAATAATAATAATAATAATAATAATAATAATAATAATAATAATAATAATAATAATAATAATAATAATAATAATAATAATAATAATAATAATAATAATAATAATAATAATACTAATAATAATAATAATAATAATAATAATAATAATAATAATAATAATAATAATAATAATAATAATAATAATAATAATAATAATAATAATAATCTATAATAATAATAATAATAATAATAATAATAATAATAATAATAATAATAATAATAATAAATAATAATAATAATAATAATAATAATAATAATAATAATAATAATAATAATAATAATAATAATAATAAAAATAACAATAATATTAATAATAATAATAATAATAATAATAATAATAATAATAATAATAATAATAATAATAATAATAATAATAATAATAATAATAATATAATAATAATAATAATAATAATAATAATAATAATTAATAATAATTAGCAAAATGATATAAATACCGTGACTATCCCAATCAAGGGTAGCTATGTTTTTTCATAACTCAATAATTATGTTTCAATAATATCAAAGTTAATAATAATAATAATAATAATAATAATAATAATAATAATAATAATCCTAACAAATGGCAATAATAATAATAATAATAATAATAATAATAATAATAATAATAAGTAATAATTTACAAAATATAATAGAAATGTTCGTTATAATAATAATAATAATAATAATAATAATAATAATAATAATAATAAATAATAATAATAATAATAATAATAATAATAATAATAATAATAATAA
>JABUQX010042523.1:10000-15000 GCA_015478945.1 Trachelipus rathkii | reverse complement strand
TGTGTGTGTGTGTGTGTGTGTATGTGTGTGTGTGTGTGTGTTTGTGTGTCAAATTCGTCAAACCTTTCCATCCATTTCATTATTCAAATTCTCTCCAACACTTTGTTAATCATCTTACCAATCACAAAATTGCATGTTGCCTCACCGGTGTGGAGGCGCAAAATGGAGAATTTAATATTCCTTTTTCCTTCAAAGAGAAAAGAATAATGAAAAAATAACACAAAAATTTGTTAAAGAAAAAAAACTCTTTCAAAGTTTTTTTTCTTACTCTATATTAACTTGTTCGAGTTTGGAAAACTTGTCCTTGTTTTCTTCCGTACAAAAAAAAAACGAGGAAAATGGAAGAAAGAAAACGGAATAGAAAACGGGAATTTAAAGTGAATGAATTTATATGGAAAACTATTAAAAACTTCTCGTGTCAATTTCCTACGTAAAAAATAATTTTTTTAAATGAATCTCTCTCTCTCTCTCTCTCTCTCTCTCTCTCTCTCTCTCTCTCTCTCTCTCTCCTCTCTCTCTCTCTCTCTCTCTCTCTCTCGCCCCCCTCTTCTCTCTCTCTCTTCTTTCTAACTTTTTTTTTCTCTCCTCTCTCTCTCTCTCTCTCTCTCTCTCTCTCTCTCTCTCTCTCTCTCTCTCTCTCTCTCTCTCTCTCTCTCTCTTGGGAAATGGTTCGATATTGATTATTTTCAAATAGATATTTTCTATTAATGATTTTGCAGCAGGCAAAAAACAGTTCATTTAAATTAATCTTGAATTAAAAAAAATATATAAATTTTACTTAATTATAACGCATCTAAATACGGGAAATTTAATTGGAAAGGCCACGTAGCTACGCATAGTTGCCAGATTTTTTTAATTGTAGCCACGCATAGTTGCCAGATTTTTAATTTATATTTAAGGGGGCTTGAGGGAGGCTAATTACGTCAGAAATGAGACCAACGATGTATTATACCCAAAAGAGTGTTTTTAGAGTTTTTATTTTGTGTTGATGTTGCTAGGAGGTTCCATCTTACCTTTTATTATTATTATTATTATTAATTCTTATTATACTCCCATGTCCCACTCTCTATTCATAATATAATTATTAATATTACTCATTTACTCTATATACTATGCACATCTACTCAATATTCATATTCATTATTAAAATTATTATCAATATTTTATTACTTATAATCACTCTCATACCACTCACTCAGTTCTCTCTAATATAACAACAACCACAAAACATCCCACAAAAAAAACACACGCACAGCGACCCACCCACACAAATATAGCATAATATATTTCATTATTATTGATATTATTATTATTTTATTATTTATTATTATTAATTATTATTATAACAAAAAATAACATTTTCAAAATTGATTTTATTTCTATTTTTTTTTATTAATATTATTATTATTAATTATTATTAATTTATCTATATGATTTATTTACATATACTGTATTGTTATTATTATTATATATATATATATATATATATATATACGTACTCCCTAACACAAATATGAGAACACCTAGAACATCAGTATAACCCTACCTATAAATCTATACCCCCAATAATAACCCTACTTAATAACTACTATACCAATATCAACATACAACCTAACCACTGAGAAACAGGTTAGTGGGTGCATCAGATATTGGCGCGAAGGAAGACGTCGAGATTGTCATGATTTTTAATTTCCTTGACATGGCAGCAAGAAGCAAGTCTCAGGATTATTTTTGCCCATGTTACATTTATTCTCTTCTCTCTCTCTCTCTCTCTCTTCTCTCTCTCTCTCTCTCTCTCTCTCTCTCTCTCTCTCTCTCTCTCTCTCTCTCTCTCTCTCTTACTTTCCGTCTTACGTAATAAAATCATTTTAAAGGAATTCAGCTGCTCTTAGAGACTTTAATTGGCAGCTACATTTGATTTCATTTTATATATATATAGTATATATATAATATATATATTATATATAATATATATAGAATATATATATATATATATATATATACATATCCTAAGTGGGTTTGAACCCTTACCCTTGAGATGGTACTCCAAGAGTACAAATATACAAATAATTGTTGCGTTTATTGCACAAATATCTTGGAATATTATATTATATATATATATATATATATATATTATATATTATATATATATATATATATATATATATATATATATATATATATATATATATATTATTATATATATATATTATATATATATAATAATAATATATAATAATATAATATATATATATATATATAATATATATATATATATATATATATATATATATATGCCTTTCTTATATTGTGCCGTGATTCAGTCCTGACTAATTTCCTGTCTTTGTAAACCCAAGACAGATTCATTAAGGAGAAAGACACGGTGGTATTTTGGGGCTGATATAGATATGATAATGTGTCTAAAGGATGACAACGTAGCTGGTAAGTGTTTTTGCCAGCTACAATTTCGGCACAAGCTCCTCCACCATTTTAAAATTATATGACAACAACTCTAAAACCTTTTATTTTACAGTTAAAAAGAACAATTTTTTTTGGCTCATTCTCCAGCATCGACTCATCAGTCTTGACTCAAAGAAATTTTGATTTAAACATTCTTAAATGCAATAGGTCTCTCTCTCTCTCTCTCTCTCTCTCTCTCTCTCTCTCTCTCTCTCTCTCTCTCTCTCTCTCTCTCTCTCTCTTTCGCTTTCACATAAAAAATAATTTACATTAATTTTGCTTCAAAATATATAATTTGATAAAACTCATCTAATTAGTCACCTTAGTCATGAGTCATGCTGAGCACACGCAAATATACTATACCTTACACGAATTAAACTAGTATTTCATACCGTAAAATTACTGAAATTATATTGGAGCGACTCACCTAATTACTCACCTAGTCATTTGTCATGTTAGTTATAATTAGTCATTCATAGTACATTAATAATCAAAATGTAATTATTTGTTATAATTAATTAATAAAATAATTATATCTTACTTCACGTTAAGAAATAATAATTAATATATTTTAACCCTTTTAAAAACTAATCACAAATATATGCAGTATTATATGCGATTATATATATATATAGTATATATATACATATATTCTGTATAATTTTTATATATATATATATATATATATATTATATATATATATATATAATATATAATATAAGTATTTTATATATATATATATATATATATATATATTATATATATAATATATATATATAGTATATATATATATATATATATATTTACTTTAAAAAAAAAAAAACATATAATATAATATATATTATATATATATATATATATATATATATATATATATATATATATATGTCTTTTAAAAAAAAATAGATAATATATATTATTTCTAAAGTATAAATAGATATATAAATTATATATATATTTTCAAATGATTTTATATTTTTTTTAAATATTTTGAAATATATAACATATCATATATATATATTATATATATATATATATATATATATATATATATATATATTATATATATATATATATCTCATCCTCTTCACATTAAAAATAATGTTATTTTTAACATGTTTTTGAGATCTTTCAATTATTGTGATCCTCCATATTTGAAGCAAGAAGTTGATTTTATCTTTCGTACATTTAGAAACTTAGCCTATCCAAAATTTTTAATTCATAAGAAGTACAAACAGGCTTATTCTAGCTATTTGGGATTAAGGGAACAAATTCCTTTTCTAAATGATAACGTTAAAGTCATCCCATTCTCACCTCAACTAATTGACATTAAATTTATGTTTAAACACCTATTTGACATCACTATAGTATTCAGTTTTCCGGATACCTTATCACAAATTTTGATAAATAATAATACGACTAAATTTGAAAAGACTGGGGGCGTTTACAAAATTCCTTGTGGATTTTGTAATAATTCATATTTCGGTGAAACGTTAAAGACCCTGAAGGTCCGATTAGAACAACATAGGGGTGAGGTTAGAAGAGGAAATGACCAAAATGCCATTTTTAGACATCTATCACAGAATGAGCACATCATTAATTGGGAAGGTGCAACTTTTTTGTTTAATTCAAAGGATAAAAATCTAAATCAATTATTAGAATCTTTTTTTATTTCAACTAAATCTAATTTCAATATTTCGGAAGGATTCTTTAATTTGGACCTAATAACAAGAAATTTCATATCTGAAAAAATTAAATATTTATCATCAAATAATTTATTTATCATCAAATAATTTATGTTGCCATCTGCTAATTTGCTTTCATTTTTTATATTTCATATTTTAATTTTATTATTTATTTTGTCAAAATTAATTTTATTTCCATTTAAGTTCTGAGGAGGAGACGTTGTACTAGTCTCGAAACGTAAACAACTGTTTAATTTTTAATATTTTGATTTCCCTATTTAGTTCTTAAGTGGTTTTAAATTGTTTCTTTACATTTTAAGAGTTTGAGCTGTTTAAAAACTCTCTAAAGATTTTTACATATATATAATATATATATATATAATAATATAATTATTGTTATATATATATATTAATAATATATATATAATATATATATATATATATATATATATAAATATTTATATATATATATTAATAATATATATATATATATATATATATATATATAATATATTTAATATATATATATATAGCCTAATATATATTATATATAATATAATATATAAATATATATATATATATATATATTATATATAAATATATATATATATATATATATATATATATATATATATAAATATATATTATATATATATATATATATATATATAATATATATATATATATATATTTTTTTATATATATATATATATATTATATATATATATATATACTTATATATATATATATATCATCTTATTTGAATTAAACTAGTATTTCATATCGTAAAATTACGTAAATTGTATGTTAAACTAAATTCTGACAAAACTAACCTAATATTTGTTAGTCATTAGT
>JABUQX010042522.1:27500-33747 GCA_015478945.1 Trachelipus rathkii | reverse complement strand
TTTGACATTGATAGATTGGACTTTAGATTTAAATTGACATCAATAATTTCAACTTAGATTTATTCTGACATTGATTGAGTATGGATTTGGTTTGATTTGAGATCGATATTTTTGATTTGACTTTGCTTTTGTCGTCGGTAATTGTTACTTTGATTTTTGGATTGACTTTTAGATTTGTAGTTATTTAGTGATTGAGCATTTGGAAGGTAATCTTACATAGTAACAATTGATCATTGTTGTACTTGAGATTTATAGTTGGACATTTGTTTTTCGAATTACTTTACAGTTGATGATTTTCAGTTTACAGATAGTTCAGTCGTTTGACTTTGAATTATTTTAAGAGATTTTAATTATTTTAATTGGAGTAAAGTTACAGGTTGATTATAAATTGATAGACCATGAGAGTTGATTTTATACTGACGTATTAAACTACTTCCATTTTTTGAACCAGTTCTGCGAGTTTGAGCTTTATATAATAATAAGAATATTTTAGTAAAAGGTGTAACATTTTGGAGAGACGTCAACGATTAAATAGAGTAAGCTTGATACCTGAAAGTGACTAAAATAATACTACAATACTAGATACTGGGATTATGAATACTGAATAAACGAGATTATTGAATTAATTTAAACTTGATACAAGTAAAAACAATTAAGAAATTTATATTAGATTGTAATTTGCCACAAAATCACAAGAATAAAAAGAAAATAAGTATAAACATAGTTTGACACAACGCAATGTTCAGTTTGTATTAGTATTCGTATCACTATACGATATATTTGCTAGTTAGATATTGGTGGTGCGGGTTTACATCTTTGCTGCACTACCACAAACATATATTTTCTGGTGCCGTGTTATGGTATTTCGTCCTTGGTTATTTTTGTTCCGGTACGGTTTATTTTGCCTTTTTGTATTTGGTCCACCTACAGCCCTTGGTGTAGTCTTTTGGGAGGGGGGTAGGTTAGGGCCTTACAGATAATTTATACGACAAAATGGAGAATATACAGGGAGATTCGAATCAAGAAAGGAAAGTTAACTGTGATTTTTGTGGCAAAACAGGCCACATAGTACAAAATTGTTTCAGAAAAAACAAGTGCTGCTTTAAGTGCGGCAAGAAGGATCACCAAATTAGAGATTGTGAGTTGGAACAATATATGAGAAGAAATGAATGTAGGTTTTGTTGGAAAAAAGGACACCTGGAGGAGCAGTGCTTTAGAAAATGGGGCTGCTGCTTCTTTTGCGGTGAACAGGGTCATAAAATTAACAGTTGTAGTGTAAAAATAGAAAGAAATAGACAAGAAAAAGTTAACAACATAAAACAAGAAGAGGTAAACAGCGATGTGGGAGAATAAAAGAGAAATATTTTGCTTGTATTGTGGAGGATCCCACATTATGAAGGATTGTGAGGAGTTTAAAGTAAACGTAATGCAGTTGATAGTTAGGATACAGGAGTTAGAAGCTGGTGAAGAAATTGTGAAACATCAAAATAGTCATAAACTACTAGAAGAAATGAAAGAATTGAGTTTTTCTGATGAGCAAATTTATGAAAACGCCGAAGAAAAAGTACTATCCATGGCAGAAGAAGTAGAAATCAGTAGTGTGAAGGTAGAGAAAAGTGAAAGAATTGAAACTGTTGAAACTAGTATAGGTTGTAGGGTGAAAGCTAAAACAAAAAAGACCACTGAAAGTGCTTGGGTTAACCCAACCGAAAAGTTTAGAAAGAGCGGGAAGAAAAAGAAAGGAAAATCATATCGTAAATAGATTAAGATATGAGTAAAAACTTTGCATTAGCAGGAGGCAGATATTGTGAAATTGCATTAACACTTGGCAATAGCTGATGTTGGAAAGATTTTTTTTTTTTTGCGCCTTGGTCAAGCGAGTTAAGGAGAAATAAATTTTACTTGCATATAATGTTTTTTAGTTTCTTTTCAGTAATTGTACTATTCAGAAAGAAGATATGTTCAACCATGACACAGGAGATAGACGAGTACGAGCACTAGCCGAAAATCCAAAAATATACAACTAAGAAGAGTGAGGCATTTTTTTAAAATAACCCTGGAATGAGCATTCATGGATGAAAACCTAAGAAATATCTTTTAGAAGCCCGCCTGGATACCCTACTGTGAGCTTTGATGGGAAGGTATAATAGGGGCCAGGCTAGAGCCATCATCAAGGTTAGGCCTTACCACAGGTAAAAAATGGAAGTTTGATCATTAAAAAGGACAATGAGGTAAATTACTGAATGTTAAAGTTTCTGTATATATATTAGCAAAAGTCGAAAATGGACTTATGAAATATATTAGCAAAATTTTTTGTGTACATAAAAAGTAAAGTTAGGGCCTTAAAAATAAAGTAATGGATATTTTGTAAATAATAAAGTAATTAAAGAAATTAAAGTTAGGGTTTTGTAAATTACTAGGCATAATATATTTGTAAATAAAGAAAATAGGTAAAGAAAAATAAATATATATATATATATATATATATATATATATATATATATATATATATATATATATATATATATATATATATATATATATATATATATATATATATATATATATATATATATATATATGTATATATATATATATATATATACATATAAATAATGTGTGTGTGTGTTTGTGTGTGTATATGTGAGTGGCCACACAGCATGAGAATGTATATAAAAGTAGCTAAATGTAAGAATGGACTCAAGTGAAAAATAAAAATTAAGCCGAAATTAAATTACGCTTTCGAAAATATTAAAAAATGATGTAGAAAATATAAAATGTATATATGTGACACTAATCCTTATTTGTTTTCTCTAAAATTTGTAGTTAAGGAACGAAAAAGAAAATAAAAATTACACCCTGAAAATATGAACAAGAAATCTGTCAACCGTGATATGACGTCACAGACAAAAAATCAACATCGTGAAATCTGACAACCGTGATATGACGTCACAAGCAAAAAATCAATATCGTGAAGTCAGAGCGAGGAAGGATTCACTTGATATTTGATACTCATAGCGATAAGATCAGTTCTGATTTGTTAGTCTGTATTCGTTTGTTAGTTAGCTTTGAAAAACTTGTTGACAAACTCTTGAACTGATAGGATTGTTGGATGCGTGCAAAGCATCTGTGTTCACGTTTAGGAAATTTTGAAACTTTGTTTATTTGTTTATATGTTCATTTATATATTTTAAATTGTAAATAAAAACGTAGTTTAGAATAGGAAAATTTATTAAACAGTATCGACTTTGACACGAGATTCTTCAGGTAATATCAATTTGTTGATTAGTTTTATAAAGTACCATTATATATGACGTGATCATATATAATTTTGAAATTATTTGTGCTATAGCCAAAAAGGTTATTTGCAGTAGCATTTTGGATTACAGTCAGCATAGTTAATAAAAGAGCCTTAGCCTATATTTATGAAGATAAGTTGTATAGTAACTACGAAATGAGCCTTAGCCTATGTTTGTATTTGATAGGGATATTTTAGAGTTTACATATTAATTTGATATTTGAAGCAAAGTGTGTTGTCAGATTGATAACTATAAATTAAATTATAGTTTAACTTGTTAGGTTTGTCAGTAAATTATACGTATTGATTTGGTTTAGAATTTTAGTTTGATAAGAATTTAGTTAGAATTGACTCAGTTATCGGCAGCCGTATCTATAAAAAAGTTATTCAACGGTAGTTGACAAATTCTGTATATATTAATTTGATAGCCATTTTATCGTTCATTTTTGAAAACTTAGTATTTTGTCACAACGAGAAGCATAGTTCATTTTTGAAAACTTAGTATTTTGTCACAACGTGAAGCATAGTTCATTTTTGAAAACTTAGTATTTTGTCACAACGTGAAGCATAGTTCATTTTGAAAACTTAGTATTTTGTCACAACGTGAAGCATAGTTCATTTTGAAAACTTAGTATTTTGTCACAACGTGAAGCATAGTTCATTTTGAAAACTTAGTATTTTGTCACAACGTGAAGCATAGTTCATTTTGAAAACTTAACATTTGTAGCAATGTGAAACATAGTCTATTATAAAGGCTTAATATTTTGTAATAGCTTTGAATATAAAAATATTTTGAAGTTTAAATTTTTGGAAAACGATTTGAATATAATTTATTTTGAAGCTTGATTTTGTTTTGTGAATCATAGGATATTTGTTTGATCTGAGCAAGTTTGATTTGTCATCAGTTAACGATTTAATGAAGTTGTACAAAGATATATTTTATTGAAACATTTTAATTGAAGCCAAGAGTGTATATAATAAATAAATATTAGAAGAGTTTTATTTTATTTAGCAAACTTTTATTTGAATTTGGAAATTGTTTGAAGTATAGCAGAATTTTTGAATAATTTAATGAGGTTACTTTTTGGAGATTACGTAAGTTGTTACGATACAGTCCAACTAGTCCAACGAATAATTGCATCAGAAGAGTATACATCATTGTTGATATACAGTATTGAGCATCGACTTGTATTTGTTTCAGATTTATTTAATTTTACAGTAGTTTGAGTTTAACTCTGGACTTGGATACGGATGACCAGGATTCGACCCTAGTTGTCATGGATCATTGTTAGACTTCAGGTTGAGTTGTACTTAGTTACAGTTAAACATTTTGATAGTCCGATTTAATTTGAGATTGTAATTAGTTACACTTGAGATTTTTGATAGTCCGATTTAATTGGACTTTAGATTTAGTTGATCTCGGGTGTTTTGACAGTTTAACTTGATCGGACTTCATATTTAATTAACATCAATAGTTTGACAGTTCGATTTAATTGGACTTTACATTTAGTCCACTTCAGACATTTTTGACACTTGGATTTATTTTCGACTTCATTATTATTTGACAGATTTGACAGTTGGAATTATTTTAGAATTTCAGATTTAGTTTAGCTTTTGAATTTGAAACTCTTCGGAATAGATAACTTTTAGACTCAGATTTATTTGTAATTGACTTTAGATTTTTGAGATTGGTGGTTGTTTAACTTTACATTTATCCTAACCTGGATTTAATTTGACATTGATAGATTAGACTTTAGATTTGAATTGACATCAATAATTTCAACTTAGATTTATTCTGACATTGATTGAGTATGGATTTGGTTTGATTTGAGATCGATATTTTTAATTTAACTTTGCTTTTGTCGTCGGTAATTTTTACTTTGATTTTTGGATTGACTTTTAGACTTGGAGTTATTTAGTGATTGAGCATTTGGAAGGTAATCTTACATAGTAACAATTGATCATTGTTGTACTTGAGATTTATAGTTGGACATTTGTTTTTCGAATTACTTTGCAGTTAATGATTTTCAGTTTACAAATGGTTCAGTCGTTTGACTTTGAATTATTTTAAGAGATTTTAATTATTTTAATTGGAGTAAAGTTACAGGTTGATTATAAATTAATAGACCATGAGAGTTGATTTTATACTGAAGTATTAAACTACTTCCATTTTTGAACCAGTTCTGCGAGTTTGAGCTTTATATAATAATAAGAATATTTTAGTAAAAGGTGTAACATTTTGGAGAGACGTCAACGATTAAATAGAGTAAGCTTGATACCTGAAAGTGACTAAAATAATACTACAATACTAGATACTAGGATTATAAATACTGAATAAACGAGATTATTTATTTTATTTAACTCACAAGTAAAAACAATTAAGAAATTTAGATTAGATTAGAAATTGCCACAAAAGTCACAAGAAAAAAAGAATATAAGAATCAACAAAGGTTTTTGACACAACGCAATGTTCGGTGTATATTAGCTTTCGTCACACTATACGATATTTATTTGCTAGTTAGGTATTGGTGGTGCGGATTTTTCATCTTTGCTGCACTACCACATCGGGTCGGGAAGTCGAGGCATTTTCAGGGGTAAGAATTCGAATTCGAGATTGGAATTCGATTTCAAAAAAGTTGGGAGTCGGGAGTCGAGTAAAAAAAACTCCTTTCGACTCCCAAAACAATTTTGTATAAATTTTTCACACAAAAATTTGGAAAAACTTAATTGAATTTTTATTATAAAAGACGTACATTTTTTTTATTTTGACATTTGTTTGAAGCAAATTTAAGTTGTTTATTTTTAACTGGTTATAAAATAAAGGTTATAAAACTGGTTATAAAATAAAATGTTAATTTTTTGGTGTGTATTGACGAATTATCAACAGCGAGCGATGCTATTAATAATCATACAAAATTTAAAGTCAAGTAAAGTACATAACTGATTTTA
>JABUQX010042522.1:20000-25000 GCA_015478945.1 Trachelipus rathkii | reverse complement strand
TTTATATATATATATATATATATATATATATATATATATATATATATATATATTATTTTAAAAGGTATTACCACGGCAATGGGGATCTCGAGCCGACGGGGAACACAGGGGTGGACCTTTTCCATACCCCGTAGGGGGAGGGGCGGAGGAACCCCCGCGACACTAAAAAAGAGCAGGGGTTCCGGAGACCCTCCCAGAGAAATTAATTTCCCGTAGTTCCCCCGGAAGAAAACCCAACTCCTGCCATCGATTAAGTATACCCTTGGAGTATTCTTTAGTTAAAAAAAGCAAAATTTAATAGAAAGTCTATTTATTTTAACGAGTAACCAATAAAAAGGTCTCTAAATAGGCTCTCTAATCATTTTACTATAATTATTAAAAAAAAATTTTATTTATTTATTTTACATTTCCCATATACAGTTTTACCAGGATTCCATAAAATGTATTCCTTTTTGCTGTAGCTATTGTAGTTTTTTTAAGGAAATATATATATATATATATATATATATATATATATATATATATATATATATATATATATATATATATATATATATATATATATATATATATATATATATATATATATATATATATACAGAGATGGGCATCGTTACATGAAATTGGTTAGCGTTACCGTTACTTGTTACTTGAGAGAAAAGGGGTAGCGTTATCGTTACATCGTTACATTTTAAAATTCTTTGAAGCGTTACCGTTACTCGTTACATGTAACGCGTTACTTTCGGTCAGTTTCGGGCTTAATTAATAGTTTACAGTTTTACATACATATACATATTTACTGCTGAAGATTAAATCATTGGATTAACTAACAGTTTTTAAACTTTTATTCAAAAATTGCAATTTACATTACTATCATTGACCAAATAATAGAAATATACAATTTTAAAATTTTTTTTTTATCTATTTTAAGTTTCATTATGTAAAGTTAGTGCAATAAATGATATACATTTATGGAATTTAGTGATACAATATTATCCATATTTAAAATTTTTATAATTTATTTTATTAACAAACGTAGAAGATTATCTCAATTGTGCGTCACTTTGAAGTTTGAACCCTAGCTAGTCGATCTTCTTTCAACATTGTTTGATATTATTGGTATGTAAAGTATTAAGAGTAGATATTATTAATATTAATAATGATATAATAATAATAATAAAAATTGGCAGTAATAATGTATTGTAAAGTTAGGTAATTATTATAATAATAATAATAGTAATAATAATGATCTATTTAAACATAGTTAATTACTTATTAATAAATGATAATAATTTTGTGTAACCATATAGAGCATAAATAAAATTACAAAAGAAAGACATAAGGATTTTATTTATAGTAACTTAATTAATAACATTACAAATATGAAGAATTACCTTTAAGAATGACTAGCCTTTCAAACATATTATCAGATAGCTTGGATCTCTTGGGAGAGTGAATGTGACCCTCAAAGCTGAATAATCTTTCTACAAAGGCCGATGAAGGTAGTGGAGTATTGTAGTACAAAAAGACTTTTTTAACACAAGGATACCTATTAAGTGACTCTAGGGATTTGTCGTTATCCGTAAGGTATTTAAGCACTTCTATTTCTAGTTCATCTTTATTTAATGACGCGGGTGATGTAGATGACAAACTCTCGTATTCAAAAAAGTCATCTGGACTGCTACCTCCAGCCAAATCCATTACTTCGTTAGGCTCTTGAGATGTATTTGCTTGAACCTCATTTCTGACAGCCTCGATTAGCATTTCCTGATACTTTTTCCTATTTTCCTCTGTATTATATTCGGGGTTTATGGCGAGCCATTTGATTTTGTGGTTAGGATTAGAAATAGATGCTAGAACTGAGGTGTTGGCCTATGCAAACTAAGAAACTCCCGAAATCTATTCTCAAAACCTGAAGCTAATGCTGTAAGAAGAGGATGAACATGTCTAAGTAGAGACGTATTTAAGCGATTAAATTGTTTTCAATCACTAGCAATGTTGGAAGCAAAGTTCCATAAAAACAGCTTTTATCACCCTGTAGCCTATCTAATGCAACAGCAATTGGTTGAAATACTAAAATGTACTCTTCAAGAAATTCAATTTCAATGTCTTTGAAGCATGGGAGTGGCTGGATAAAAATGGAAAAGCAAAAGTTGAAAGACTTGGAACTTACTGGTCATTAAAGAGCCAATCCTTTTTACTCAAATTAAAAACCTGTCTGTTAATTGAACTGGTGCTACCGTGTTTAACAAGTACCAATTGAAAGGTCTTTTAACACTCTTTGAATGTAAATACTTGGCTAGAAACACAATAAGCAGACAGGCTTGTGGACCTTCATGGGTTCACCACCTACTGCAGAATATTATTAGTAAAACACAGCGAATTGGAAACCAATGTAATTGCGGAATTCGCTGAAAATCCAAGGCGTCTAATGCTAGTTTAGATTTAATATTAGTTACCACTCAGGACTCAATACTCGCCAACCCCCATAAATATTACTTTCGTCTCTCCAAATAGATATTTTTACTCACTCGTGACACCTAAAAAATTTTAATTAAAACTGTTGTAGATTTTTATTTTTGTATTTGTTTATTTTATAACCGAAATAACTTTTTATATTATTATTATATGTATTTTTTTTTTATTATTATTGAAAAGGAAAAATCTAGAGTTAAACCAACCCACGCCGTCTATTGATCAGTGTGAGCAGGGACATAAATCACTCAACCTTTGCTAGCTCCTAAGTTAAATCCTGCGTACACACACAGACACACACACACACACACACACACACACACACACACACACACACACATATATATATATATATATATATATATATATATATATATATATATATATATATATATATATATATATATATATATATATATATATATATATATATATATATATATATATATATATTATATATATATATATATTTATATTTTTATATGTATCTATATATAAATATAACTCAACTTCTTTAACTCCTTAAATGAAGTCCTGCCTAAATATAACATATATATATATAATATATAACATATATATATATATATATATATATATATATATATATATACTTCTTTATATATATATATATATATATATATATATATATATATATATATATATATATATATATATATATATATATATATATATATATATATATATATATATTATACAATTTACAACCGCTCCCAGGAAGGGTCAAGACCCTGTCAGCGGGGCCAGCACTCTTCTGAATCTTCCTCTATCTTCCAAAACCCCATTTTCCCTCAGCTTCTGCATCGACGGTATGTCTTCTCAATGAGTTCTCCACCGAGCTTTCCCATCTCTTCCTAGGTCTTCCTCTTGGTCTCGTTTCCTCCGGTCTCCACTCCCATCTCTTTTTGGCTACTCTCCCCTCTTCCATCCTCTCCAGGTGTCCCCACCACCTCAATCTAGCTGCATCAATCTTATTCAATATAGCCTTCACTCCAACCTCCTTCCTTATTCTTTCGTTTTTCTGTCTGTCTCTTCTAATCCTTCCATTATCGCTCTCAAAACGTACATCTCCGCCGACTTTATTCTACTATCCTCTCTTGTTGTCGTACTCCATGTCTCTGCTCCATATGGTAAAATCAGTGTTAACTCACCTTCAGATCACCCTGCACCTCCACTCATTTGTCTATCTTTTCAGTATGGGATACACTGCTCTTACTGCTCCCCCATACTGAGCTATCCTACTTGTGGTCTCTTGTACATTTCCTCCCTCTCTTCCAAATACTCCACCCAAATATTTACATTTCTCCACCGTCTTTATCTCAGTCCCCTCCATCTCTATTCTCAACTTTCTTCCTCCTTCTTCTCTACTGACCGCCATGATCTCCGTCTTTTCTAAGTTTATAGTCAAAGCCGGCCTCTCTCTCAGCCTGTTGGCAAAAACATATACCCCTCTCAACCTGTCTCCCTCTTCGCTCAGCACGCCAAGTCATCCGCATATGCTAAAAACCGTTCAAATCTCCGATTTCTTCTCTCACTTTCTTTATCATTACATCCAGATACGATACAAACAAAATTGGTGACAACACCCTTCCTTGTTTAACCCCTGTTCTCACCATTCTTTATTCTTATATTCTGTTCTTACATTACATTTGCTATTCCTGTACAAACTCTCCAAAGCTCCCAACTTTCTACCCACTGCATATTCTCTCTCTCTAGCACTCTACAGTCTCTCTCTAGGCACTGAATCAAATTCTTCAAATCTATGAAAGCTATATATGCTCGTTGTTGAATTTCCATTGCAACACCAACGTAATTCTCAGGCGAACAAGAGATCCGTCGTGCTTCTGTTCTTTCCATATCCGTGCTGCTCTTCCCTCATCTGGGCTCTACTACTATTCTCAACCTTTTCTCTAAAATTCTCTCATATGTTTTTGCCAGATGGTTCAACAAGAAAATTTCTCTGTAGTTTTTGCAGTCTTTTATATCTCCTTTTCCCTTATATATTGGCACTATAATTGACTTTCTCCATCCTTGTGGTACTTCACTCTCGTTCCTACACCCATTAAACAGTTTCAAAATTTCTTTTTCATTTCTCTCCTCCCTCTTTTATCAATTCTATGGGTATCCCATCTTCTCCCGGTGCCTTACCGTTCTTCATCGACTTTCAGAGCCCTCTAATTCTTCCATAGTTATCCTCATCCCCCTTTTCACCTTCCTCTCCCTCCACCATATCTTCACCGTCCTCCTCCCCCTTTTTATTCACATGTACCAGTTCACTGATGTACTTCGTCCATCTCCTGTTTGTGTTTATTGATTTCACCAAAACCTCTCCCTGCTTATACTTGATGTTGCACACTTTCCTCTTTGATCCTCTATATGTTTTTGCCAGTCTAAAAATCTTCCTTTCTGCCCTCCCATCTTCCATCATTTCTTCCGCCTCTCTCTTTGCAGCCTCTTCTTTTACTCTTCTTTTCCCTCTCTCTGCATCATTTCTTGCCTCCACATAC
>JABUQX010042522.1:7500-17500 GCA_015478945.1 Trachelipus rathkii | reverse complement strand
AAAGTGTAAATATTATTATTATTATTAGAAATTATTAAAATTTATTTTTTGCAATGTTTATTTAGCATATAACGATGAAAATAAAAGTTCGTAATTTTGGAAAAATATCACGTTCCATTTTCCATTGGGAGTCGGGAGTCGATTGTTGCTAAAATCGACTCTGGGAGTCGGGAGTCGGGAGTCGGTTGTTTGTAAAATCGACTCTGGGAGTCGGAGTCGGGAGTCGAGTTATTTTTCGACTCCCCATCCCTGTAAAAGATACCAAAAAGTTTGGGTAATAGTCTGGAAAAAGAATATTCCCCTCAAAATGTGTTCAAATTCATCCAATCAATGTTAAAAACATATTTTACACATATATAAAAAAATAATTTAGTACATTTGTAATATATATATATATATATATATATATATATATATATATATATATATATATATATATATATATATATATATATATATATATATATATATATATATATATATATATATATATATATATATATATATATATATATATATATATATTAGGGATGTGCGAATATTCGGTAAGTATTCGGTATTCGACCTATTCGCCAAAATGCCAAATATTCGGTATTCGGCTTTTTTGCCGAACTATTCGGGCGAATATTGAGCTTTATAAACAATAAATTACGTCAACATAAGGAGAAAGTTATTTCAATTTAAAATTGAAATTTTAGATACTTATTTCAAAAAAATAAAAATATAGCCGAATTTTGTAGCCAATATGGCGAAAATCTTTGTAATTTGTCGATCCTATAAGGGCATTTGACATTTTCAATATTCTAAAAATAGAATTCATTTAGTGATACGGGATAATGGACCAAACATGGTAGCTGGTATAAGGAGAGTGGCTTGCTATCAATTTCATGCTTTATTCACATGTTGCAACTATGCATTCACACGATTCAATATTATGTCAAGAAGTCTGTTAAAGATATTTTTTTTTGAGGAAGCATATCCTCTCATTTTCCCCATTCAGCAATGCTGCAAAGCTTAAAACTTTAGAGATGCAGCTGAATGTCAAACAGCAAATTAATTCAAGACGTTTCTACATGCTGGAACAGATTATGATATGCTTAAAAGTTTGTTTGAACAAAAAGTTCCCTATCCATATACGCTGCTGATGCAATCAGAAAATGTTAACTGATTTTCAGTGGCAAAATTATTCCATTTGCTTGAGCCATTTGACAATCACTAAAACAAGCATTTAACGTGAAGTAACAGTCGCCCAAGAGATCCCTTCCATTTTAGCAATGAATCTATTTTAAATACGAGCAGTGAAGCAAGCTTCAGTGGAATAATTACACTCGTTGAAGAGCTTAAGAAATCAGTGAAAAAGACTTTCTAAGTTTCTATGTGATAAATCTTTGTGTGTAGCTACTTTCTTAGATCTGCGATTCAAGCTAATTTTTCAACATGAATCAAATGAATCAGTAAAAAATATGGTCGTTGAGGCATGGAAAGAAATGCATTAAATTTAGCTCCTGACTCTTCTGCTGCGATGATTCACGTAGTGGGGAAAGTGAAGCTGAAGGTTCTATTTTCACTTCTTTAATGGATTGTTTTAAAGAAATTGTGGCATCAAAATCGTCATACAGAAAAGAAAGTGAGAGTGAAAAAGGAAAGTCCCATTCTTCTGACGATGTGATTATTGTACATAAAAGTAAAAGGCTACATACGGAATTACATCAAGAAATAAACAAATATATAAGTTTGCCTACTTTGACCAGTGAAGACAATGATATTCCCTTTAATTGGTGGAAAAACACTGGAAATAGTTTTATGAATTTGGAAAAACTAGCAATAAAATACCTTTCAGCTCCACCGTCATCAGTCGAAAGAATATTTAGAACAGGAGGAAATATTTATGAAGCCACAAGAAATAGGTTATCCCCTGAAAATGGAGAACTGCTAATGTTCTGTCATTTTAACCCTAGAGCTTATTCAAATGAAGTTTAGTTTAATATCTTTAACTACGAAACTTTTCAATTTTCATTTAATTATTTTTAATATGCGAATGGTTTGCTATAGGTAAGAAATAGTTATTTACTTTTTGTTTTATTACTTTGTATATAACACTGGTAAACATGAAATTTCTTGGACGGGGTTTCGCAATTTATTATTGATGTGCTGATTCCAAAAATGTAATCGGTTTTGCATATCACATCGCATTTGAGATATTGTGTGTAACACAGATTTGTAAAATTTTATGTTTTTTAAATTTTTCAAGAGAGTGTCTATCACAATTATTGATATATATATATATATATATATATATATATATATATATATATATATATATATATATATATATATATATATATATATATATATATATATATATATATATATATATATACTATACTATAACTATCTCTATATATATATAATAAAACTAATAAAACTACTTTTTAACGTGCTTTATCCCTTATGCAAGGGTAACACGGGGTGACCACAGGAAATCGAACTTTAAGGCCGGCTATCCCAAACCAGCGCCACCAACGTGTTCGCAGTCAGGAGTTTATTCTTGCCCCCAGGTAGATAAAAAACCCAACTGCTACGGAGGATGATTTGAACCAGCGTCCTCTCGTATGAGAGGCGGTGACTCACCCTCCTGCGCCACGAGGCGTTGATATATATATATATATATATATATATATATATATATATATATATATATATATATATATATATATATATATATATATATATATATATATATATATATTATATATATATATATTTGATATATGAAGGGAGGGAAACAAAGCAAATCGCAATGATATGATACATGTCTTTGATAGATATATGTTGAACATATAATACAACTATGAATAAAGAGTAATATGGGACAACAATGAATGTAATAGAAGGAATGGGTTTAGTTAATGTAAACATACCTACGATGGTAGTAACTTTCTCTTCGTAGGCGATCTGCTGTGCATAGCGTCTGAAATATCCCTCATCAAGCTCCAACAATAGTCGACCATCATATTGATATCCCACTTGTCCTGGTAACGTCCTTCCATGAACTTTAGATCTTGATGGAAACGTTCACCTGCTCATCACTAACATCGCCTAGGTTATCCGGAAATTTTCTTAGGTGAGAATGTAAGTAGTGCAACTTTATACTCATCTACATCCAGGAGAATGAAACTGTCTAGCAGTTCCTGTACAATGTTAGTGGTTCTCGGCTTTCATGTTCCCAAGAAAATTCTGTGCTACATCTGAAAAAGCATTCCACGCTCTTGCCCCTAACACAGTCATTGTTGTAGCAAAGGCAGCATCACGGAGGAGTGTCCATTATTTGTGGGCCATCAAATATGTCAGCTTTTTTTCTCATCACTCAGACCAGACGTTGAGCATATATAAGCGGAAGCATTCACCATCATGGTCTAGGGCCTTCATAATGTTTCATCAAACCCAGTTTTATGTGTAGTGGAGGTAGGATGATGTTTTCTCTGTACAAGTGGTTCACGTACGATGTTTTTGCCTGTCACCTGGCGTCAAGGTTTTCATCGGTGGCCATTCTCTTTTGGTCCAGTGATCATTTGCCGCCCGGCTGTCCCAATAGAACAAGATGCAGGTATATTTGGTGAAACCTGCTTGCTGACTGAGCAAAATGTTTACCATTTTGAGGTCGACGCATATTTACCATCCATGTACCTGATATTGTAGCCTCTCCAAACTGTCTTGATTTTTGCATACTCCTCTCATCCGTGCAGAGAGTACCTGCTGGAACAGTACATACCTGTTGCGTTGATGGCCCAACAACACACACACTTTAAACTGCTCTTGGAAGTGTCAGTAAGCAGTCGCCACTCACCTGCATCGTATGCTGGGAGTCCCATAGCGTGATAATAGGCCTGCAACTTCACTGCAATACACAAAGGTTACCATCTGACTGGAAGAGCCTCCGCAGCTCTGCTTCTCTGTTACGATGATAAAATGTTACTCTTGTGCCATGGTCCAGTAGTCATTTTTCATGCAACCTCAAAGCCAACAGCTCAGGATAACTTCGGCAAATACTACTCTCACACAAGATCGTTCAGTTCACCCTGGGTGAACAATGACGGACAATCCGACTGTATTTCTGATGGATGATAGACATTATCCAGGTGATTGGCATATACATGTAGGCGTACTAAAGTTACCACATGCTTCGAATATCGACCGCAGTAAACTTGCTACTACTGTAGATATGCGGAAGGTAACGTCTATACAGCCTACGTAGTGCGCACATGAATTTTGTCATTCCTAGGGAATATGCAAAATAGGGATCCGTGATTGCACGAAAACCGGGATGTGATACAGCAAATCTGAAAATATATATGGAATCAGCACCTCGAATTACTATATCTGCTACAAAAGTCCATCCAAGAAAAATTTCACCTTTTTTTGTTGACCAGTGTAAGTTTTCTTTATTTTTTCCTAAATGGATGACCAAACTTTGAAATAACTATTCGGCCGAATAGCGAAGTGATTATTCGGCCGAATATTCGGCCGAATACTTTTAGCCGAATATTCTATATTCGGTATTCAGCTTTTTCACTATTCAACACATCATAATATATATATATATATATATATATATATATATATATATATATATATATATATATATATATATATATATATATATATATATTAATTAATCGAATACCATGGAAAATGCATAGCAGGTTGGTGAATATGCATGACAGACTACTCGCTTCAGTGAGCGGTCTGCCATGCATGCATACCAACCTACTGTGCATTTACCTTACAGTATTTGGTTAATTAAAAAAAAAAGTAAATATATACGTAATTATTTAAAAAAAAAATTTCTACATTTGTAGATTCATTCAATATTTTTAGTAATAGTAGTGCAGAATGGCTACTGATTTTTATAAAAATCACAGGATATATATATATATATATATATATATATATATATATATATATATATATATATATATATATATATATATATATATATATATATATATATATATATATATATATATATACTATAAAAAAAAAAATATATATATATATATATATATATATATATATATATATATATATATATATATATATATATATATATATATATATATATATATATAATATATATATATATATATATGTAGGTACTCTAAAAAAATAATAATGAAGAATAAAAAAAACAAAAATGACTGACATCTTTAGGAAAAAAAGTTACAGCCTCTCAAAGTTATTAAAACTGTCAGACTTTTCATTTTTGATCCTTCCAGGTTAGGTCTCAATTCAGGCCCTCTAGTTCAGGTTATGATATGTTTTGTTAGGTATGCACAGAGAAAATCTATGTATACTTAACAAATCTTATAACCTGAACTAGGATGGCCCCTAAAACAGGGTTCACACTGAAATTTTGAATTTCAATTTCCTGACTTTCCCTGACCAGTGTGTTCATTATTTTTGGCGTATAAAATATCTATTAATCATTATTGCAGCCTATTTACTCAGTTCATATATTAAATTATTGAAAATTTACTTTAGAAATTTGGTCATCATCATGGATGAATTTAAAAAAAAAAAAATTTTTTTAGTAATCGCCCTATACCTTCCCCATAGCCTGTAAAATAAACTCCTTTTTTATTTTTCCAAAAGTAAACAGTTTTATTTATACAAAAAAAAAAAAAAAAAAAAAAAAAAAAAAAAACCTTACATTAATACCCTAGGTGAATAACGTCCACTGTGATCACAAAAGTTCTAAATGGGGAGATTTAGGTTAACTTTTTCTTCTTAAGCATCTGAATTTTTGATTTTATAGCGTCTTCTTCTGTCAAAGCTTTCAGTTTTAACATCTTTCTCTGCTCTTCAAGTTTATTGATCTGTATGGATAATTTTCTTTTTTCAACCTTTTTATTCTCTTCTTTTTGGTTCTGTTTTGACTCTTTGAGATGTTCTTCATATCTCCTATGGGCAGCTCTTACATTTGTCAACATTTTTTGAGTGAAAGGAACTTTATGAATACTTTCATGAGATCTTATAACATTGTGCACTGTTCTTTGAGAAATCAGACTATGTTCTTTCAGATTTTCCACTAAAATTGCTTAATTTATAGAAAACCCTCCTTCCACTGTCGCATTTCCATGGGAAAATATCAGTCCTAATTTAATAATTTGCCACAATTCTGCATAACATTGATTCCCAGGTACTATAGAAGAAAAAAACTCATCAAGTCTCTTAGAAGGACAATCACCATCCAAAAATATTTCCAATGATGAGAGCCCTTGGACAGGCTTGTACTTCAGAGGACATCTTTCTAATATCTTTTCTGTCATTTTGATTAGCACAGTCTGGCATTCAAGTTTGAATTTTAGGATATTACTTTCATTCAAAGTGACTTCTTTGAGAAGTTTTTTTGTCTGAAATCCAAGATTAATACCTTTTACATCACGCAAATTGTCTTTGTCATGTAAATCTAATGCAAAAAGCTTAGTTGTTGTAGCAGGCATTTTACTGGACTTAAGAAATCTTTCCATAATATTTAGTACGAGACATTGTAAATCTGTGAACAGGAATGGACCAAGTGGGTCTGATGTTTGGAACTTTCGTAAAAATGATTCACATTCTAAGGAAAGCATTTTAAAAAAAGCCAGTTTGCATTTTAGAAATACATCTTTGGTTTGAACAGAAACATTTTGTAATGGTTTTGTGTTGAGAGATTTTCGGCTGTCAATAAATATCTTTATAGCATCATAAATACTTAAAACTCTGTCAATAGAACTCATTTTATAAATAAATAATAAATACTGTACCTTTAACTGCACAAAAATCCAAAATCACTTCGTCAAACCTAAAAAAAAAAAAAACACCTCAAAAAGTATAAATCCCTAAAAAGAAAGAATATAAACAGATTAAGTCATACAGTATAAGAGACATTCACACTGAATTTGAATTCCTTGACTTTCCCTGACCAAATCCGTAAATTTTCCCTGACAAGCGTGTTCGTTATTTTTGGCATATAAAATATCTTTTAATCATTATTGCAGCCTATTTACTCAGGTCATACATTAAATTTTGAAAATTTACTTGAGAAATTGTTCATCATCATGGATGAATTTAAAAAAAAAAATTTTAGTAATCAGTTATCAGCCTATACTTTTCCCATAGCCATCCAATGCAATCCTTTTTTATTTTTTCCAAAGTAAAAAGTTTTATTTATACAAAAAGAAAATAAATTAAAAGCTTACATTAATAGCCTTGGTGAATAACATCCACTGTGATTACAAAAGTTCTAAATGGGGAGATTTAGGTTAACTTTTTCTTCTCAAGCATCTGAATTTTTGATTTTATAGCGTCTACTTCTGTCAAAGCTTTCAGTTTTAACATCTTTCTCTGCTCTTCAAGTTTATTGATCTGTATGGATAATTTTCTTTTTTCAACCTTTTTATTCTCTTCTTCGATTTGATTCTGTTTTGACTCTTCATATCTCCTATGGGCAGCTCTTACATTTGTCAACATTTTTTGAGTGATAGGAACTTTATAAATACTTTCATGAGATCTTATAGCATTGTGCACTGTTCTTTGAGAAATCAGACTATGTTCTTTCAAATTCTCCACTAAAATTGCTTTAATTACAGAAAACCCTCTTTCCACTGTCGCATTTCCATGCGAAAATTTCAGTCCTAATTTAATAATTTGCCACAATTCTGCATAACATTGATTCCCAGGTACTATAGAAGAAAAAAAAATTAAGTCTCTTAGACAGACAATCACCATCCAAAAATATTTTGAACTTTAATTCAAGGGTAGAATGAGCTTCATTGCAAAGTAGAGTGTATTGTGCTTTTGCTTTCTCAGCAGCAGAATCTGTGATTCGGTTATTGGTGTACAATGTCTCTAGCCTCTAGCAATAAATCAAATCTTTGTTTCCCTTGTTCTGGCTGATGAAAAATTATACTAGGATCCAATCAGATTTACAATCGATTGAGTATGATTAGAAGTTGATGGAATGGTATAATTTTCAGTGCACACACTTTTACTAATATTTGTATTATTAGAATATGTAGCTAATGAAAAAGTTTTTCAATGATGGTTGGTCCTGCTGAGTTTTGATTAAATTCAAATGGGTTTTTGTTCTTGAATGGGAAACTACAGCTTGGCATCCCATGTTAGATAGATCAAAGTTCTTTTTACATACTTTAAAGTATGCCTTGGAACTATGAGATCCTTTACCCAACCATCCGATAAACTGTGGGTTCAGTTTGACGTCCAACCACTGGTTGTTAAAGTTAGTTTTTTTGTTTGAAGTTATTTTATAAATAAATAATAAATACTTTCAACTGCACAAAAATCCAAGATCACTTTGTCAAACCTCAAAAAGTATAAATCCCTAAAAAGAAAAAGATATAAAGAGATTAAGTCATAAGTCATACAGTCTAAAACACATCCATATACCAATCACCTTCAATCGGAAGGATGAACTTGGAACAACCTCTACAGACAGAATAGGAAGAATAGTAGGTAATAGTGAACTAAAAATAGAAAGAAACAGGATAGAAGTAGATTTATGGAATGTCGTTCCTCGCCCATCCTTTTCATTCACTTATCAAATACATCTCTTATTCCACAATTATACAGTAAGGAAAAAAAATATATCAAAAATATGTAACTTGGTCCATGGATCACTCTTCATATGTTTTGAAATTTTAAAATTTCCCTGACTTTTTTGGAATTTCCCTGACTTTCTGCATATCTTAAAACGTTTTCCTGACCTTCCCTGACTTATTTTTTTTTCTCTGATTTTCCCTGACTTTCCAGAAAGTGTGGACCCTGTAAAAAATGAGCACAATGCCCACTAATTTTTTTTATAAGTCTATGTGAAAATTTTAAACTTTGAGGCTGTAACTTTTTTCCTAAAGACTTAAATCATTTTCATTATTTTTATTCTTCATTATTACCATATATTTTAAAGAGCCTATAGGCTATCCTATAATTTTTTTTTTTTTATGGGAAAATTCAAACTTTGGGAGGCTGTAACTTTTTTTCCTAAAGACGTCAGTCATTTTTGTTTTGTTTTTTTATTCTTCATTATTATTTTTTTAGAGTATATTCTGTGATTTTTATAAAAATCAGGGGTAAAGCCCTTCTGCGCTAGCCTACTATTACAAATTTATGTTTATGAAGAAACGCAAAATTTAAGTTTTACAACCAAATATATTTAAATAAAGTATATAAATTAATATATACATAATTATAAAAAATATTTCATGTAAATGTTGCTGGTCAGTTTTTTTTATGTTTATCGGAAAAAATAATTGATAGGCTATTTGATAGGATTACCCTTTTCCAGACCATTAACAAAGTTTGCCTAAACTGCTTTTACAGCATTATTTTGGACTCTTCAGACATCTAACATAAATGAGGATTATATTTTAAGTTACTTAGTTTTACTGACAAGCATATTAATTAGATATGGTCAAAACCTTTGGTTGAAGAACCTTCTCAGGCATTACTTCAAAATATATTTGTGTAAAATGATATTACCCCTAGACTTGAAAGTGAGGAAAAATAAACTAATATCTTATAAAAATGTAACATTTGCTATAGAAATATTTTTCTTAAATTCGATTGAATTCAGAGAATACACAAAGTACTCAAATTCAAAAATAGTTCATTGAACATATTTGTATTCATAATAAAACCAAACAAACCAAAAATTATATTTATTATACTTGATTAATCAACTTTAAAAGCTAAACACAAAATCAATAAAATAATCAGGGTGGGGTTGGTCTGGGTGGGGTGTTGTGTTGCGCAGGATGGTATAGTCAAGTGAAAAATAAATAGCATGAAATATGAAAATAGCCAAGTACTGCAATTCAAAATTAATTAATTACAATCTTATTAAGGCATAAAAGAATATCACTAAAAAGTTTCGTAATTATAGAGTTCTGTTGAGTAAAATTAATATAAATACTATATCGAAACTATAAACATTTAATGGATA